>MNCI01024571.1:379920-406372 GCA_015680685.1 Gnetum montanum | reverse complement strand
AAGAATATAAAAATCATATACCTCAGACTTACTTAACCATACACCGTGACAACTACAAGTAAGTATGGGAAGACAACGAATGATTAACCCCAAGTGTTCCATGGGACGTGTAGGCACTTAGTCTGCCGAGTTCGACCGGATCGCGCATGCTACGCTTGTTTCGTATGGTTGAGTGTAAGGGTACCTTGCCACTCATCACAAAGTAAGAAGTAGATAGCCATATCAAAGATGAGGCTTAGATATATAATATAAAATAATTTCTTCATTTACCAACTTTGTTTTTTTTTTTTTTTGGATAAACAACCACTCAATTAGACTTACTTCATTCATTGAAGAAAAGCAAATTTAGCAATGGCTAGAAATGCAATTTCTTCTATCTTTTACAAAGACTCTATAGGATATAATCTCTGTTAGATAAGGTATTCTAAATCTTTGAATGAACACTCTCCTTATCGATGCTTAATTCCAATTATCTGGAGAATTGAAAACAACTTTTCAAATGATATTCTAGAAGCAAAACGATTTTTCAAAGAAAATCCTAAGAAATCTCTCTTGCAATTTTTCAAACAAAAAAATTGAACCAAACTAGTAAATAAACTAACTATTGTTGAACATTCTAATAAAATTCTCAACCAATAATGGATCTCTTAATGCTGTAAATTCAAAAAATGAAGTTATTCCACTATGGGTTATTACACTATGAATTATTCCACCATGAGTTATAGACTACAATAATGATGGTAGAAATGATAATTCTAAGATTGTGTGCTCTAAAATTCTGAAAGAAATTGATTTGATAATGCACTTCATCTTTGAGGAGGCATGCATTTGTATTTTAAATTTTTTACTACATGACATTTTATTAAATAGTTAATAAACAAACTAGCCACTATTCTACGATGATAAATTTAATCAGCATAAACTTAGCTCTTGTAGTATGTTAAGTTTTGAGATATGTTGAATCACAAGATCCAAGAAAATAATACAAAATTTATGTTGATATAAATTTACATACATCCATCAAATTTAACAAGACCAAAGATAGATAAATATCACAATATGAGCTTGAGCATGTTATAAATGTTCATGATAGTATCATACATTATCTAAGATATGAGTTGAGTACCTCTTATTTATCTTATACAATGTTCATGATTAATAGCTCAACAACAATATCATAGTATGTATGAATACGATGAATTAGAGTTAAATATATGAATGAATAAATTAGTAAAAACTAGAAATTATATGAGATGGAAAGTAAATCCACACTCCAACTTCATCTTGGTTGTATTTCACACTTTACACATTCACATGTGAATTCTTACAAGTATTTATATGTCTAATGTAACTATCATGTTTTTTGAAAAGGACACAATCATTTTTTATCATTAACTAGCCAATAATTAATATAAACAATTAAATAACTGTAACCATAGCATTACATAATGACTACACTATAGAGATATTTTTACCATGGTAATGGTATCACCATGACACTGTAGACATAAGTTCACAATGTTACTTCATATAGATCTCTTTTCAATATTGAGCATGATACAACATACCAAATATTTAATAAAATTTTCTTGTATTATTTATTTGTATGAGGGTTTCAATTTTGTTTTGAAATTATAAACTCATTATTTTTTTCTTGATTAATTAATAAAATACTCATATTTTTCTAAAATGTTATGCTATCACCTAGTTTCCTTTCATAATTTTTCCTTTGTGGTAAAACCATAGGTAATTAGGGCTCCATTTGAATATTTCCTAAAATGGCTCATGGGGGAAAGAAGATAATACAACTACAAAGTACAAAAAGAAAGGATATTATTGAAGATTCTACCTCTTCTTCCTTTGAGAAGATCATTTTAGATTCTCCACCACCACTAATGACCTCTATGGATTAATTAACTTAGAAGGTGGGGATGAAGGAGTTCAAAATAAAATTCAAATTTGAAAATAAATACATAAAATTAGTTAAAACAAATGCACAAAAAGAAACACACTTATCAAGATGTATAGTAAATCTTAGCACCATTATATTGCTAAACCAAATAACAGTGATAGAGGATACCATGATGATAGATCCTTGGATGGTACACCCTCATCACATGATGAAAAAATCTCCAAGTTTGATATCCTGCAGGACTCCAAGAACCTCACAAGGCTAAGTATGAATGTAGTGCTATGATAAGATGCACACACAACCATTCAAAGTAAAATCACAAGCACGTGATCACCCAAGTGAGAAACCCATTAAGGTAAATAAAATAACAAACACTTGACCATCCAAGTGAATAACCCTTCAAGGCTACAAAGCAAACATCTTCTCACAGATGATCTAACCTTCTTGGAGTAAATATAATGAATATAATATAGAGTTTAGAAAATCATTGATAAATATAATCTATACAAACTAAGTGCAAGAACTAGGACATAATCAATATGAATATAAAGCCCTAGTTTAATGTAATGTGTTCAAATACAAATGATAGATTAATGAATATAGTACATTCTAAACCTTGGGAGAGAGATGTAGTAATGGCGGTATATCTTTACAAACTCAAACATAACAGATAAAGCATAATTTTGACTCTAATCTAATGTCAGTGTCAAATCCAATGTGTAGCTAAAGAAAATGTTCAAAATACAAATATGAATATAAGATCAAAAATCAATGTATGTGGCTAAGCTCCAATGCAAGCATATGAAGTAGTTTGAATGAGATCTAGGCAATCCCTTTTATAGAATCTACATCCAACAACTTTCCCCACCACTTTGTGTCTAACTTGAGTAAGTGAAATGGCTAGGAACAATTTTTTATTTTGAGCAATGGCTATTTAGAACATCTTATTCAATGCTTGGATTTCCATTTTTTCACTAGCTTCCATTCAAGTGGGACGTTTAGATTGTATTGGGACATCCAACCTGAGATCTACTAACATTTAGATGGAACATCCAACTTTTATTATGATGTCCCAACTTGGGACGTCTAACTTTTAGATGGAACATCCACCTGGTATTGGATCTTGTCTCAAAACTCTACCAAGCCTCTATGACAACACACCCACTTCAATGTCGATGTCCATTCTATATTTAAGGTTGGAAGGAAAATAACTTTGACTCCTCAAACTTACTTCTATGCATCTCAAATCACCTTAGTAGACTTGTAATAGGAAGCCCTATCTCTAATCTTGTCCAAATTCAGCAACTCATTCCATCCTTTACGCATACCAAACCAAACTTCTCAATTTTCTAGTTATAGCTCATTGAAACCTAAGAGTAATAAGCAACCTCCATATCTAGTATTACTAGGAGTACCATTTGCAATTTTACTTCCACCATAATGGTAGGAAAGATGCCAACAAAGAAGGTCAAGGTACATTCAATAGCAATTGCACACTATGAAGTGGTGGCTAACATGTCACATAACTTAAATCTTTAGTAGGTTAAGTGTTGGAGATAGTGTGAGATGTATCGTCATGTGGATCATTAAATTTACTCTAAAATTTGTGTTTCATGTCATGTTTAATTTGGAGTCATGTAGTGTTTTTAGATTTCAAAATTTAGTAGTCATAAGAAGTTGCAAGGAGTTATTTTTTAATTTCCAAAGTTTGAAGTTTATATTTTATTTCATGTAAGTACATCTGCATATGCACTTTTTGTAGGGGATCAATAATCCCACATGTAATCCTCATCAAGGTGAGGTACTTCCAAAAATTATGAATCCTCTCCTTCATTGTAAACTTAATGAGAGCACTTTGTTTCAACTTGAAGGTGAATAGAAGAGAAGAAGTATGTTGGTGGTTCCTTAAGTTTTTGTTTGCATTTTTCTTTTCTTTTTCACATTCTCACAGCATGAATTTCTCACAATAATTTGAGATCCTCACAATTCTTTCATCCAGTTTTTACAATGTTCTCATAAATTTCTCATAATTAAATCTTAGTTTCTCTTAATTATTCTCATAATTCTCAGTTATTATCTCATATTTTCACAAGCATTTGGTTCTCATATGTTGTTTTCATGTTTTCTCAATGAATGTTAAAAGTTTAGATACTCAATTAAAAGTGACTAATGTTTTGGATCTAGGATTCCAACAAGGATTCATCAATTTCTTTGCTAGGAAGCTTTTCATGTTGGAGGATCTGTCATTCTCTCATTTGAATCAGTATTTCATGTTGGTTTGTTAAGGTTTTTGAGAGCTCTTTTGGGGTCTTTTCATTATCTTTACCCTTTTGCATAATTTTAGAAGCATTTGAATGTTGTAAGCCTAATTGGCATTAAATATTAATAGATCTAGTATTGCTACGTAGTTCTGAACATTTGGATTTCAGATCTAAGTCCTTAGAGGATTGAGTTATTGTTTTCTCTTAAGAATGTTATTCTCACAAGCCATTTAAGGTTTCAATCAAGAGTTCATGTAATATCTTATATTAAACCTCATTACATGTCTATTTTTTAAGGTTTGGTATGATCTCAAATGTCTCCCAGTAGTGTGGCTGAAGTTTGAAGAATATTAATATTTAATATTTTAATATTTAATTTTTGAATTGCAGGCAATATCACTAGTCATAGATTCCAGCAATAACAATCAATATCAGGATATTGATCCACATAGATTCCAACAATAACAATCAATATCTTCATACTTTAAAAATTTGAAGTACTAGACATATCATTGGCTACTACAATGATTTCAATTGATATACAAGGCTTTCATCTCACTCCATATTGTCCTAGCAATCAAAATATGTTTGTAGGAAAATCCAAAGAATTCCTCACTAAGATATCACTTCAGCAATAGAGATCAATAAGAAGAAGCAGGATTTTAACTCTAGTTATGCCAGGCAACGTCCAATGATACCATAAATTCTATGAATTGTTGCTTGCCATTAGGGTTTGAATCTTGGGCATCTTGATTGTGATATTATGCTACTGTTCTCTGATAATAAAAAGTATATATGCTATTTAGTGCTCAAATGCAACATTCAGTTATACCAATATGATTTAGACTTGGTCAATTAGTTAGTAAAAGAAGGCTACATTGCCAAGCTCAAGAGATCTATCTTTGCTCCATTTGTGGAATTCATGGTGTTAGAAGATAAGCATTCGATGAAGAATGTTATCCAAACATATAATAACAAACGGTTTATTTTTCAATTTGATAAAATTTGGTGGTTTGCAAAATTATAGAAGAGGTTCTTAATAGTTCTATTTGCAAATTGTGAAGACAGATTTTATGTTGAAGACTCTCTCATATCCCAAACATTAGTTTAGAGATTAGTTCAAAACTTTAAATGATTAGGATAAGACATGTAAGAAGGAGAGTAATGTTGACTCGGATAAAGATGTCATTCTCTGGTCTTGCAAAGATTATTTCATGCAGAATCTCTATGAAGGACAAGAAAAATTTCATCACATGACGAATGATGAATCTCCTGTATATGGCGGTGAAGAAGGGAAGTACAATGGACTCGATTTCCATTTTGAAGGAAAATTTGACAAATGATATGTTGAGCTACTATTATAGCTCAAAGCTTCACTTCTTTTATGATTACTGTACTTCCTACATTTATTAAAGTTTCTGAGAATTCAAAGATTGATGATGTCACCGCATAATGAAAACCAAAAATAAGGATGCAATAACCAGATTATTTGTAGAAGCCCTTGGGAAGACAAAGCATCCAAAAACAAATATCCCATCAATAAAATAGTCAAAAAATTACAGGTAAAGGAGTGGTCAATTCCTAATGGTGATTATCTCTTACCAGGAATAATAAAGTTAATTTATTTATTATCATTATCAATTCAAAAATAAGGTCATGCATTATGAATTTACGATTGCATTTTTCAAAACATATATAAATAAAAACTCATTTGCCGAGTTTTTGTATGATCCATGAAAATGAAATAATTTGGAGAGTTCCTCTGATGATAAATTTGATTCCACTATCAAATCCACAGTAGCAAAGGAAATCTCTGCATTAGCCAAAGAGCATTCCATCATGGTGAGTAATGATTTTTTGTTTGAATTAATAATTCTCTATTATACTATGGTGGGAAATTTCTTTAGAGCCAAGACATTGGATTCTGAATGGGGGCAAGATAAAGCTGGTCTCATTGATGCTTTGGAAAAAAATAAAAAATTCCCAAAAAAATCATTAGAAGATAAGAATACGACTATCAAAGTATTTACAAAATATCAAAATGAGGTGTCACGCACTTTTGAGTTAGTGAATAAGCAATCCCAAAATCTCCAGATTCTAAAACAAACAAGAACAACTTCCACTGCGACAACTAATTCAGAATTTGTTAATAGAGTACAAGAGGTGATGATGAAGAACATAGAGTTGATGAACAAAATAAAGATTTTTCAACTTAGGTTGTCATCCTTATGCATGAATTGAAAGTTGCAAAGATGCAAGTGGCTAAAATGAAAACTAAAAAATTTCTTGCAAAAGAGAATTTGGCTGAGTAAAAAGTTATGGTAAAACAAATGCTAAGTTGCTGGGGCTTCAAAATTAGACATTCAATAATGAATTTGTTGTGAATTATAGGGATATTTTGGAGACTCTCATTGCAAGCAATAATGATTTTTATAATATTCCGTCACAGTGTTCAATGTCGCAGTAATAAGTTCATGATAAAGCATTGGAAGCATTCCTTTTTATAATGAAATTTAATGAATCTTAACCACGACCTCAACCTATAGATGTTGTCAGCTATTCTTCATCAACGAATGAGCTACATGTACCTGACTCTACGATGGTCAAAGATCCACTGTCAAGAAATGAAGTTCAAACATCTAAACTAAAGAATTTTGATATAAACTCTATTACTGGGACTAATGACTCTTAAATTTCTTGTTTAACTTTATATTTAATGTTGTAGGCACCAAGTTTTATTTGGTGAGTTTTATAATTTAATTTTGTGACAAACAAAGTCTCCTAAGACATTGTTTTTCTCTTTTTATTTATGTTGCAACATGTTTCTCAAAGAAAAAATCATCCTTAAATCTTTCTTGTCATTCTTTCTCTCATTTCAAAAGAATGTTACAAGTAGAAAAGCTTATAGCATATTTTGTTTGTAAAAGAAATGATCACTATCATGTAATCCTTTCTTACATTCGCTTTACTCAGTTAAGAATATTTTTCTTAAGGCTAAGCAATGCTTATTTGAAATGATTTGATAGAAATTCCTGTTGACCTTTTGGTATGTCAAAACCTTGGAAAATGTAGAATTTATAAGTGTGCTTATGAGATCTTGCAGGACTAAGAAAGGAGTATAATGAGACCAAGACAAGAGCATAATTTGACAAATTGAATGATAAAGGCCAACAAGGAATGCAAGGATTTGGAAGAAATCATAAGGATGCAAGACATCTAGAATTCCAAAGAAGATGTCCTCGAGTTTGCCAAGACATCTTTTTCTACAACAAGATGTCTTTGCTGATAAGCTCTAATCTCAGGCAAGACATCCCAAGAAAATAGCAAACGTCTCAAGTGGAGTTAAGATGTCTCAGTTGAGATGTCCCAATTCTAGTTTAGATGTCTCAAGTTAGATGAGACATCTCACCTGCAAGTTGAAGAAGCCCGGTAAGACATCTCAAGCTCATGCAAAACATCTCAACTAGATGTTTCTAGCCATTGTACAAACTTCAACAGATATATGATGTTGACAAGGCTATAAAAGAATATGATACATTTTTGGGAAATGCAAGCACTGTTCATGTGACCAAGCCATCATTGTATACATTTTTTGAGATATTTTTGTACCTCAATTCTTTATCATTTGTTAAGTTGTTTATTGATTTTGTAGAGCCAAATGCAAGGAATCTCAAGCTTAGTTCATTTTCTTCCTTGATCTTTCTATTCTCTCTTTGTAAGCCCTAAGGAGTTGGATGTGCATCTTGAGGAAAGGCATCGTTGAGCTTCTTGGGACCTTGAGTGGTTGGGTGTGTTTTTAAGAGAAAATACCCTTAGCAAAGCTCAATACTTTGTAAAGGTTGTGGTGTCCTTGAAATTACATTTTTTAAGAAACAAAATCTAAAGGTGTGCAAGGATTCTACCCTTCGAGTGTGGTCATACCCAAGTTGGGGAACCACATAAATCTATTGTGCTAAAATTGGGTCTAATTTGATAGAACTTATTCAACCCCCCTTTCTAAGCTCTTGATCTTCAATTCCATTAAGGCAATTGTAATTTATTCTTCATAACTATTAGCAGTGATGATTTTTTCTTGCCTCTATGTTAAGGTGATAGTAGAGATAATGTTTAATGATTATTAATGAATATATAATTGTAGAGCATTTTAAAATATTAATAGTCACAAGTAGTTAATTATATAGTAAAGTAAACATGATTGTTTTGCAATATTAAGCTTGAGGATAGTAATAAGATTTGGTACTTTTATCAAGCTTAACATCTTCAAAAGTTTCTATATATTGTTGGTCGTAAATAACATTAAATCACCATGTATGGTGACACTGTCATGGTGACCTTGATGATCTATGATGTAGTTATTTAAAATATTAATTTAGTTTGTTATGACTAATTAATCAATTGTGATGTTAGACAATGGTTTATGTAAACCTATAGATATGTTGAAGATTCACTTTGTGTATATATAGAGTAAGAAAAGTTGGTTATATAGCATTCTGAAAACCTACTTATTTGATAGCTTTCATTTTATTTATAAGTGAGAGATGATCACATCACTCAATGTTCATAACTTTAAAAATCAAAAGAATTCTATTCTAAATCTTTTCAAATCTTGTTAATATTAAGGTTCCTATTTCTTTGGCCAAGAGGCCAACTGCTACCAATTGGTTAGACTTTTTCATGTAAAATAAATAATGATTGTCATAACACTAGGCTAAGAGATGAACTTTTTTATGGAAATTATTATAGGTACGTATTAGTTGAATGATGTTAAGAAAAACAAATAATTGTCATCATATTGCTAGGCCAAAAGATAAACTTTTTCATGAGAATTATTATGGGCATGTAAAGGAACATGTTGAGCCAAGAGATGTATCTAATGTGACAACCAATAAAGCCAAGAAATGTATATAATAGGACAGCCAATAAAACCAAGAAATGTATGTAATAGGATAGCCAATAATACTAAGCGAAGAGATGTAATAGCTTGGCCAATTACCAACAAAAAATTTTAGGCCAAATAATTGCCATTGCAAAAATTGTTTAACACTTGATTCAAATTTTTTCAACATGAAAATCAATTATCAGCATCAATTTTCAGATTTTATTAATTTGAAAAAAAAAAGATTCTCTTGACCAAATAATAGATATATATATCATAAACATATAGCTCAACTAGTCTTAGACATTATGACCCTAATTGTTACATTAAATTTCAACCAAGAGAACAAGGCCTCACTAAATCATATATTCAATAATGCATAATGCTTAGATTTTCCTTCTATATCGTAACCAGGATTTTCATTTGGATTTTTCCATGTATAGTTGGAAATCTTCTTCTCCTAATGGTACTTTTGGTATTGTAATTATTGTTTTGGGGTTCACCCCCAAGTAATCTAAATGACCAACCTTCCCCTATATATATATACTCAATAATGCATAATGCTTAGATTTTCCTTATATATCTTAACCAGGATTTTCATTTGGATTTTTCCTTGTACAGTTGGAAGATCTTCTTCTCCTAATGGTACTTTTGGGTATTGTAATTATCATTTTGGGGTTCACCCCAAAGTAATCTAAATGACCAACCTTCCCCTATATATATATATATGAGAAAGAATTATAATACTGAAACTGAAACTGAATTTTTTACTTCCATCCTAGAAGATTCCCTTAAATTTATTACATCATACTAATTTCAGAATTTCTTTATGGTTTTCCCTTCTTGTTTTTTGGTCATCGTCATCATTGTTGTTCAAGTCCCAAAATTCTACATTACAAACCTGTGATCTAGTTTTTCTATACCAAAATTCTTACAACTTTATCTGCCTAGACACTGCAAAGAGCTTCCAGTTGATTGGTGCTTTTTGGACCTGTCTCTTCATTTAATGAATGAAATTAAAGAACTTGCTTAAACTTCCATTTCAAACATCACTAAGGCCTGTTTCCAATAACAGATATATTGGATAATCTTATTATTATTATCCAAGCAATCTCATATGCAAGACTGAAATCCAAGGTACAACCATCGTCATTTCATGAATCAGTGCCAGAAGTTAGTCTCTTTCACTCTCAACATTTCAGAGTGCATTAAATTGACAATGCGAACGCCCACAACTACGGCTGAATTTCATTAATCCCAACAAAAATTCTAGAAGCAATTTCAACAAAGGCAATGGTTAACTGTTAAAAAAAGCCTGTCAAGCATTGCCATAGTTGTGTTATTGTGTCAGCTCAAGATCAAGTTTCAACTAAGTAATACAAAACTTGAAAGCCAGAGTTTATCAACAAGAACACTCTGGCAACAGCTCATGTCCCTGCATGTGGCACTATTACCAGCCAACAAGTAGTTTTACACATTCTATAATTTAATATCAATGGGCTATCCTGTATACAATAACGAAACTTTCAAGTGTTCATACTAATGTAATCTTTGATTGATGGAGGATAGGTGGATCTTTTCCTGGAGGAAAAGAAGAGTTGAAGTCTCTAATGACCGTACCAAATAGCATCATTTCCAGCTGTGTGGGCTTAGAAACATCTGATCTCCTACATCATGCATTCAAATGCAGCTGAAGTGTTCCATGTGTCAACCTCTTGAGTAATTTTCCTTCTTCAATGAATACTGTACAGTTCAGAAATGGAAAGTTCATCACCACCCAAGAACAAAACACAGGCCATAACAATGTCATGTTTACATATTTTCATAAGTGCAATCCCACACAACACCTTCAATTTAATGCTGCGAAAGCAATTTTCGCACTAGCTATCCCCATCATGTCTAATCTCACCATTTCCCAAAGAAACATTTTCCTTTTCATAATTGTTGCTAATATCTTCATATATCTTTAGTGATGCACCAGTGAAGTCTCTCAAGGACTCAAAAACACTCTTCAAACCAGAATATAAGTTATCCAGGGTCAAATCATGGGTTTCCTGCATAAACTTGCGGTGTTCTGCAGCTACTTGTTCTGCGTCTTTTGATAAGGCATCTAAGGAATTCTTTTGATCAGCCAAAGAATTGCTAGCCTGTCCAATATCGAAATCAGATTTTTTACCCATTACAATATTGGGATCATGAAACCTCTGCTCCATCTTTTGCACTGTTGATTTCACTTTCTCCACATCCCGATTTCGAACATCTGTTTTCATTCTCAATTGTTGTTCTTCACTCTGTTTCATGCATGCATCCTTTACTTGTTTATCAAATCTTTCAATTGCAGTGGTGACTAAATTTTCTGGAAGTGTATTGAGTGCTTGACACCAATCATTGCAAATAATAAATACAGGAGGGGCACCAACTCGTCGAGGAGAAAATGGAATGACTCCATCTGCAGTTTCTTCTGGCTCATAGAGAATGCACTTCAAAAGCCACCCATTTAATGATTTTACATAAGCTTTCTGAGCTCCAACCCAATTAGTAAAACTCAAATGCCAATTTTCAAGCTCACGATCTAGCAGCACTGTTGCTCTATGGTATGATTCATCTAACATCCCATTTGAAGCGAGCTGCCCAGTAAATTTAGTACGAGATAATATCCTATATTGAAGTTGATGACAGTCAAACATTTCTCTGCACATTTTTGTAAGCCTAGAAAGAAAGAATACATCAAACGTAAGATAATGAGAAAATCAAATATTATAATTGATTACAAAACGAAAAAACACTTTATAGACATGAATAAATGCAAACTGTACATTTTATATAAAATCAAAGTTTGACTTATTAAAAGCCTCTCCTCATAATATAACTAGCACCTATTTTGATGCATTTAAATGAAGAAGCCTAAGAAGCCCTTGTATTAGCCTCTAACAAACTCTCTTAACCATAGTTCTGAAAAGTCAATAATTTCTCCTTGATACACTATTGCATAGATATTGTGTCAGGTAGACAGCCGGACATATTAAATCATGGTCAAATCCTTCTCCTACCTTAACAGGTTTACCCATGTTGGTAGCACAATCCTACCAAGGTGAAGATGGCAAATATATTGTTAGTCATTATCTTTACCTTCTATTAACTTAAGCATACAAATAAGTCATTTGATATTTTGTTTGATAAAATGACAGCGAAGATGAAAGATCACACAATCATTACGAAGGTAATAAGAAAGCGTGGCTATGCATTTGAAAGCAAATAACGGAAAAGAGTGGTGTGGTACAAACTTTTGCTTGAAACAGAAGCATCCTAAAGACTATAGATGATGCTTTAAAAGTGGGCATACAGACAGTTTTGACAGAAAATGAACACTTCTGAAAAAGAGTTCATCATGTGAGGGAAAGAGGCAGAAGTTCAGCATTTGTTTCATTTTCTCTAGGATGGCGAATAAATTATTAGAGTCTACCAAAAAAAACGTACAGTTCAAAGAAAAGAAACTGAGAGAGAAAATTATGATACTGTTCACAAAATTGTGTATATCTATACCCATGAACCAATTCAACAATTTGAGGCTGTAACTCCTTATCCCTTATTTCTGTCTTTGTTTCATTTTCTCTAGGATGGCTAATAAATTATTATAGTCTACCAAAAAAAACGTACAGATCAAAGAAAAGAAACTGTGAGAGAAAATTATCACAAAATTGTGTATATCTATACCCTTGAACCAATTCAACAATTTGAGGCTGTAACTCCTTATCCCTTATTTCTGTCATGGTGTGCATTATGGAATCTGCAACCCTCAATTCCACCTTCATTCTATTCTCTAAGTTCTTCATTAAAGCTGCCTTTGCATCGAGATGGTTATTGTTCTCCCATTTTGCACTATGGTTAGCCAAATATGCACAAATCTTTTCATAATCTATTCGCAATTTTTCGCTAACCTGAAATAGAAAAATAGTATATTTAAAAGAGGATAAAGAACCCAACAATGCATAAAAAATAAAATTGTTAACAAGAATTAGAATAACAAACTCAATGAAAAGTTTAAACAATCCTCAATGATATAGTGCAGTAACATTTCAGAGAAACTGACTACACAGAATGGTGTCTTTTACCCCATATATGGACACATGCAGCTATTGGTAAATTTAACATAAATTAAAATTTAAATATGCACAAAACACCCAAGAGTATTAATTACTATTGGATCAAGCACAAAATAAATAGACGAGTAAAATTACATTTTAATCTAGTCAAATAAGAAGACAAAGTATTCCTAAGACAATAGACTTCACACTAACATTGACTAACCCACTCGGTGGTATATAAAAAAACTCCATGGAAATATCAATCATTATGAATAAATTCAGCATAAACTGGACAGTTTGATTTCCAATATATGGTTAGCATAAGGCCAAGACTTAAAGGTAAAATCACTTAAATTGAAATAAGTTGCTAATGAATGCATGAATCTGAAAGCATTTATATATTCTCATGTATCCCTACAGTTGTTAAATAAGGATTTTGGATGCAACCAAATTTCTTGCTAATGAAATTGGGGTTAGCAACTGCTAAGAGAGCAGGTAAAGTAGAAAATTTCACTTGGCTCTCTAGTACTGAAAATTTCACCTCATGATCCTTTAGAATTTTCCAAAAACACAAATATATAATGGATTAAAAAAAAGAACAAAGGAATGAATTCAAGAAACAGGCAAAAGAAAGAAATACACAGATTCTATAACTCCATTAATAAAACCTAAAACCAACATCCAATCATTCCTAAATGACAAACACATACAAAAGCGTACCCAAAATTGTGTGTTTCCTACAAGGTTTAGCAAATTAGACAAAAACTTATAAAACATATTTAGTAATATATACTTTTGAAGTTGAAACTGTAATGAGACTTTGAACTGACTAAAACATGTTTCTTTCAAATTTTAAATTATTTGCAAGATAACAGTCAAAATTTTATTTAGAAAAATACACAACAAAGATTTAAGGGTTGAAACTGTGCACACATAACATAAAACAAACACTTAATTAATCATGGTATTTTTAATAAATAATACTCCTTTTGAGGATTATTCAAGAATCATGATCAGCATCCTAGCCTTATCCCTGCTACATGGAGTTGGCTATACAAGTTCTTTTTTGCTCTTTGCATGTATCAAGAACCATATCTTTAGTTATTCCAAGTAAACTCTCTTCATCGGTGCATTTCTGGTCTAAGGTAAACATGAACAAACCATCTCAAGTGGCTTTTATAAGTAAACTCTCTTCATCGGTGCATTTCTGGTCTAAGGTATACATGAACAAACCATCCCAAGTGGCTTTCATTCATATTGTCCCATCTTCTTTAGCCACCATCTTAAAATTCTCATCTCCAACACACTGATATATGTTTGTGTTGCTTAGCATTCTACAAAATGACTCAAAAGTATTATATGAAGTTTCTTGCTTACTTGCAAAGGGTAAAGTAAAAATGGCTGCAAGGGATATGGTCCTACATTATGTTTGATCTAGTCATGAGATAACACACTTCCATATATTAAGCAATATGTCAGCAAGATAAATTTTACATTTCACAAGATTCTAAAACAATTTTCAACTTAATTAGTCCATATAGGCCATGACCATTAAACCAATTTGACCTGAGATTAACACATATTTTTTGAAGGAAATGTGAAGGACCTGGCAGTATATTTCCAGTACCTAATGTAACACCGTCTTCTTGACCCCCTTGGTCTACCTTTAACTTTTATGATCTTTGGTTGATTTATGCCTTCTGGAGCATTTGATCTCATCATCTTATACAAAATATTTTTGTGTGCTCCACTATATTATGAAATCTTTTAATTATCTTTTATTTAACTTGCCTTATATTTTTATAATTTTTTCCTTTTTGATAATTTTTCCTCTTTTGAATTCCGTTTTGTCATCAACTACCATCTTTTGTTAATATTGTTTTATTGAGCTTTTGGATTTAAATATTACTTATTTCTTGGTGTTTCTTGCTAAGAACAGGTTGATGGAAGTTGGCACATGTTGTGAACTAACAAATGGGAATTTTGGAAAATATCATATTGTCATAAACTTGCACAAAGCTTTCGTCTATTTCTTTTCTTACGTGAATTGGGTCTTTTCTATTATTTGCCAAACTCTTATCTAAACTTTTCCGCTTATCATGTATTCAGTTAAGGAGATAATCCATTGTAAGCCATTGATGCTATGTTGGTGGGGAGTTTGTAATCTTGTATTTAATTGTGAGTTCCCATCTCTCTCGTGCATCAATTTGCTCATTGGTTGTTTCTTCCTCTCTTGTGGTGATTTGATCTCTTGGTGTTCAGCTCCGAGTGTTGCAAATCAACTTTGTTGCAGCTTGAGTTGTTAAGGTAGAGTAACCAGCCCAAGTTTTGCATCTTTAAATAATTTCTTTGATCAAATCAATATTTTGTTATTACCGGTTTTGTCATCCTAGTCCTTAATGAAATTGTCCTTTTTGTGGATCTCTTGCAGCTGTTTTGACCTTTTCCCATCTGACTGAGACATCTTTCCTGAAGTACCAGGAGTTGTTGGAGACATCTCTCTGGCAGAGCAGACAGCTTGCCATTGACATCTCTCTAGCGGAGAAGACATCTGGTAAGATATGTCTTGCCAGAGCTGGAGACGTCTCACAAGTGACATCTCCCTATAGATGTCTTGCAGGAGATGTCTCTCCTAGATTGGAGGCATCTCACCAAAGATGTCTCTTTGCAGGTCAAGACGTCTCTCTTGCCAAGATTGTTCAGAAAAACATCCAAATTGAAGCCTGGAATTCTTTTTGTGCTCAAACAGATCCCCTTTGACCCCGGAACACCCTAAACTCACTAAAACTCATCCAAAAACACCTAGAATCAAATAAAACACACCATTTTTGTGGTCATCTTGTAAATACTATTTTCTTGTCCATTTCATTTTGTTCTTATGATCTTGGAATCATTGTTTACCTTCAATATCTCATTTCTGACCTCTTGATTATGCATTTCAATGAGATCGATGGATAAGCATTGTAGGGAATCTAGGTTAGCCTCTAAAACTTGACCCACATCACTTATGATCATAACCCATGTAGCTAAATCTAAGTGTCAATGGGTAGGCATTGTAGAGGGTAGGATTGGATTCCTTGCCTAACCCACATCACCTATGTTTGCACTTAGATTGTGACATTGGGCAAGCATTGTGGGCGAAACTGTTTGACCAATCAGTGTCTGCTCACATCACTTATGAATGTCATGTGGCTAGTTTTCATGATGCAAAACTAAAGGATGGGTAATCTATAAGAGCTGTTACTAGGTTCAGTCCAGCCAAAATCAAGTGAGGTTGGTCAACTAGTCCTTGAGGAAGGTCACTAACAACATCCAAGATAGGTGAGACTTTTGTGGGACAATAGTTCTTGCAGATGATTGATTCCAATACATTCTCTGTTTACCTACCTCTTGATGTTTTGTGGATATCATGGTTTTTGATTTGGCTTATGACATCTAATCTCATGGATCTTGAGATGGCTTCTTGTGCAGCCTGTGCCCTGTCCATTAGCTTGTTCCAAGTGCACCAAAGTGGTTAGCTGTACTACAAGGTTTCTAACCCTTCCTGCAGTGTGGATGTAGATCCAAGTGGTAGAAGCTATGAACTTGATGGTGATAAAGCTGGATCTTTAGAGCTTTCCTTTATGTTTTCAGATTTTGATTATGTTGTTATGATGATCATGATGTATTTGTGCTTTTGTAATGTTGGATATTATCAACTCTCTTTTTGAGGCCATGAACTTGTTATGTCATGAGATTCATTTATGGATTATGATTAATGAAATTGCTGCTTAAAGTACTCCAATGTGTATTTTAGTTTACCATGCACTTTGGTTAAGATTTATAATGCTTATGGTGATTGTTTCCTTTTGGTTATAAGCATTATGACATCACATACCCAAATAATAAGTTTTGTGGGACTTAAACTTGGATTATTTAAGTGTAAATTTTGGGGTGTGAAACCTAATTTGAAAACTACCTATGTATTAAATAAATAGGTATTAGTTTTGGTATCAGAACATGTAGGGAGTTTTTTTTTTTTTTTTTTAATTAAGGCTGCAACATGAATCAACAAAAAGAAGAAAAAAACATAAATCATGTATAAAAAGCAAGCCTTTCCTTTGCATATTGGGTTACTGGTACAGAGGTTTGATTCTTAAGAATCACTCATAAGTTTGAAATCCTGGCCAAGTTGCAGGGGTTGGAGGGGTCATGGTTGATGCATTTTTAAGAAGCCCAAGGAAGATAACCTCAACCCCTTTTTCCAATCCACCCTAAGTAACAGACACCAGCAATTAAAAAACAAGAAAGCAATACAGATGGTGTTTTAGCCTCTTCAATTTAATCTTTATACTGCTAAGATATTCCTTTACTTTCTAATTTATATTTCAGACTTAATTAATTTCAAATTTTTTTCTCGTCACTGTTGGAAACATCATAAAAGTTATGATGGTATTTGAATGGACATAGTTTCACTAGCCACCTATAGTAACACATTTAAGCTACATGCATACATTCTACTCCCTCCTCCATGCACCAGCCCATTGGAAATTCGGCAAGAACTTGACCTTGTTCATTCAAACAGCAAGCCACAAAATGCATAGAAAGGAAGAACGAAATTCTTACCAATTTCTATCATTTGTTCTACATTGAATTTAATGGATTAGATTTGCAAACCCTTGGGACAAATTACACAATGAATGTCAGTGCTCCTATATTCAAAAATTTGCAATCCATTCATGCACTTGCTTTCAAACTACATTTTGAATGTTTGTAATTTACATAATATTGAAGGCACACTGAAAACAAGATAAGTCCAGGATTATTTTTAAAATTTAATTCATGGTCACTATAAATTCCAACACAGTAGTACTCACAAATATCATGTAACAAACAAATAAATAATATAAATTATTCAATATCAAAACTACATAAAATAGACTGGTAGACAGTTAGAAAATGTCAGATACATTTTTTAAAAGTTAACACTACATTCAATATCAGTGTAGCATAAATCAAACTCACTTGAAAAGAAATAGAAATTGATGGAACATGGAAACAGTGGTTACATCAACAGACTTGAAATGTTACGAATTTGAAGATTTCTTGCTATGCACGTGATGGTTTTGATCTTCAAAAAAGTAAGCCTAATTTACACAATAATTATATGAATTTAAACTGATTTTTCTGGGTTTTAATGTTAAAAAGTAACAAAAACAAAGAATTCCCCAAAAAAATAAACTTTTTGGATTCATGGTAAATTTCATGTTTCTGAAGTTTTGACTTTGATATATCATGCTATCATGATTTTTTAACTCTTTGTTTCCTTGCAAATTAATATTCACATAATGAGCCAAACCCGTATTTCAAAACCTTTGCAATCACAATATATCATTAACCTTGATAAGTAATCCAAATATGTTGAAAACTTCACTCATAATTACAACTTGAATCCATTGCATCATATTAAAACTGAATTTGTTTATAAGTAAAATTAAATCTTGAGGTTATGCTAATGCAAAAGGTACAGAGAATCTGGCAGAAAAACAAGTCAATGGGCAATTTTAATTTTAACATCAATAAACAGTCCATGCACACTAGTAGCATGTTAGTGATAAGAATACCTTCATCTCATCACATAGCTTCTTCTCCCAAGCATATAGTTTGTCTAGAGTTGCAGAGTGGCTGCCAGAGACCATGCCAGAATCCTCATCAAGAAGATCGAAAAAATTGTCCAAGTTGTTTTTTGATGTTGGTGGCTGGGGATCCTTGGATGACGATTCTGGTGCCTTAGGTCTATTCCAGGTAAATGAACCAAAGAGTCTAGAAGAAATCACTGCACATGCACATGAGAAATCAAACTTCGAATTTATAACAGCATAATCCAGGATAAATACAAGTATGGTTTATGGGTGTCATTTATGTATAATTGTTAACCTGATCACACACTACCTTCTCTCAAATTAATGGTACGACTTAATAATAAGAGTTGAGCCTGCCCAGGTTAATTGGGGCAGGCTTACCCGCTGCCCAAAGTATTGAATGTGTATAAAAATTTTAAATACGTGCATTTGCATTGGCAGTAGCGAATAAGTAATATGTCGTTACCACTCGTTGTCTTCAGCAGTCCAGTCCTTTTATTAACAACATGGAAGTTTTGCCCCTAGTCACTGGTTTCCTTCGTTACCTTGAGCTTTGTCAAGTTTGGGTTCAGTTTGATCAGATTTTCAACCCTTTGCAAACCGGTTTACATGTAAATCTAATTCTCTTATTTTTCTTTTCTGTGATGCATGTTTAGGCTCTCATTGATTTCTACATAAAAGCTTGAAGCAAGAACATACATTGTTGGTAGCAAATTATGCTAAAAAATTACCTGGCATAGCGATGCAACGAACCTACATATTTATTACCTTTAAATAATTATAATAATAATAAATGGTGGCTCATACTGCATAGTGTTGGACTGATAACACTTGCTTTTTGTTAGTTTCTGTTTTGTTCTGAAAAAAAAAAAGAGCAATATGATCAATATTTCTGTAATCTGTTGTTTTCTTCCTTCCTTCTTGATTTTGTGTTATTTGTCTTATTTCCTTCCTTCCTTATTCTGTGCTCTGATTCTTGCTGGATTTTATTTATAAATATTTCTCTAAGTACATTGTCGAAAAGGGGAAAATAAAAAGCTACGACATGAAACCTTTAGGCGGTCAGTGAGCCTGCCCAGGTTAGGCAGTCTCACCCCTGATAGTTAAGTCGAACCTTAATTAATGAAGACTGTCATAATGTTGTGCCAACTCAAGAAGGAAGAGCTTGATTTTACAGAGGTTTTCTTAGGTTACTGGGATCTTTTACATAAAACAAAAGAAGAAGAAGAAGCCTACTTGATCCATTTTGTGACAAACCAACAAAATACACCGTATAAAGTAACCCAGGGAGATACAACAATCTGAAACAATGACTATGCTCAAGAAAACACACTTACTTTTTAAAAGAGAAAACCGTGGTTTGTAAGGAACCTTTGAAGTCTCAAGCATTTCAGAAACGATCTTTCCTGCTTCCTTTGCCCTTTGAAATTGTAACTCAATGTCCTTTACAACATCAAGTATGTTATTATGTCTCCGGATCTCAAAAGAAGGTGCACTGTTTCCTTCTTGAGCCACACTACTTTCCACAGCACGATTTTCCATGTTACCGGCATCCAGCACCTCATGTTCCTGTACTTTGTTTCCTGCTCCAGAGACCCTTTCAGAAGCCATTCCCTTTGCCGGGCCATTATGTTCAGTTTGCTTCATAGATGAGCCACTTGTCTCAGTTGTTGAATTCAAGTGTCCTGCCTCTGAAGACTTAACTTTCTCAACGAAACCCCTCTCTCCTCCTTGCACATTCCTTCTAGGATACTCACTCTGATCTTCATCTTCTAAATCTGGAATCCCTTCTTCCTCTCTAACTCTACCTGAAGACCTGCTACTTCCATCGGACCTTGTTCTGTAGTAAATCGGGTAGGCAGTATCCAATGAAACAAATGGATTGAAGAATTCCCAAGCATTGTTCCGGGGAGGGGATGGAGGAGCAGGGGCTTCTGTTTCACGGCTATAAGACGGCCCAGTAGGTGATGCAGTAGAACGACCCCCAGGAATGTCAAAGAAGTTGTCCGTACCATATGATGATCCCTGTGGAGGAGGAGGACTACCATAAGATCCCCATACCACTCTGCTTGGAGAATTAGGTTTTTCCTGAAAGGAATTTGAAGGGGTCACCCCAGATCGCATGTAGTGCACCTGTGGACCTGAGTAGCCTGGGGAAAACTCTGAAAAAACATGCTCAGGCTCTTCAACATCATGTAATGGTGATATAGTGCTGTCTGAAGGAGTGGTAGAGTGAGAATGTGAATGATGTGAATGCTCATGATCATCAGAATGCAAGTGCAATGAAGACGTGCTGGATGATTTCTCTGGTGCAGGATCTGAGGAGGATTTCTTGGAAGAAGAACCAGTTTCAGGTGAAGGTGAAGATGAAGGTAAAGGAGAAGCCTCAGCAATACCTGATGATGATAATAATGGCAGCTCTCCCTCTGCAAATCTCCTTAGAGCAAGGCCTATGCCACCTAGGGCTTTGAAATAATCTTCATGAGCTATGGCAAAGGCATACCTGTCTTCCATGGCCTTCTTTATTAGATGTTTTCTCTCTTTACACATCAAAACCACCGGCTCATTGTCCACCTTGGATGAAGAACAACCCATTTGCATCCTTCACGAGTAAACCCGAACCCAAGAAAAAATGAATGAGTCTTCTTGTCGCCGCAATCCAGCAGTTGACCCTGTTCTTCCCCAAACTCTGACATCTCAGAGAAAACAGTACAGAATCAGGCATGAAATCATCCCAAGATTCTGATGATTCAAAATTCTTTCAAATCTTGAATCGTTACACCATACATGCGGCTGCTGTTGTTGCTGCTGTTCCAAGTTTTGGCAAACGGCGACTCGAGATCACGATTAAGAATCTCTGGCAAACTCCAGACAGACATCCAATCCAGGAAGAGCATAGAAAGGTTTACCCGCAGAAATTGTCTCTTCAGATGTCCTTTTCATCCACATTCGAAAAATGATACTTTTCAGAACATTTTCACCAATCAAAAGCTCTCTGATACTGCGATCCCCAGTACACAAAAATCATGATAAATCTCTCCCACTTCCCTCTAGAAGACCTTCAATTAGCGCTTCTGACATCCGAAGATCACAGAAAGGTTACACTGTACAAAGAAGAAAACCCTCTCACCAAACCAATCGATGCAGAACCCGACCTGTATTTGAATCAGCAGAAGTATAATGAACCTGGAAAACCTGTAGACGCATAAAAGGCAATCATTAAAACACACCTACATAACGATCACATAGAAAAAGTCCTGAAGCAAACAAAAACCAACATAAAATTCAAATTTTTCTATGTTACTGACCCTAACAATTCAATTTGGGCCTCAGACTTAACAACATCAGGCAGCACTCTGGCAGGAGGAATCTAGGGAGTAACATGCAATTTGCAGAGGTTCAGGCATATATTTCGTCCTCACTGTCTTCCACCCATGGCTTTATAGGCCGAAACCTTTAAAATTTACACTTCAAATCAATAAAAAAGGCACTCACAAAAAGACACACAAATCTCTGGCTCACCCAATAACTCCCCACCCACAAAATTGAAAATCAAAGCTAAGCGAATCAAACCAGAAACAAACGTTACTGGGGCAGGCAGGCAGGCTAGAATGCAAACAAAAATACAGCAACACCTCCGCAGAAACAGAGGCAGAGGCGGCAGCCCAGCACAACAACAGTACAGCGGCAGCAGTACCAGGACCAGGGATAAATGGGCCCTCAGTCTGGCCTTCTTTCTATTACTAGACACAAACCTGGAAAAATCCCAAAGGCCAGATGCAACCGAAATCCAAATGCAAAGCCAAACCATGCAAAAAAGAAACTAGACCCCACACAAACAGAGGTCTGGTTTCAAGTCAATCAACATTCAAATGATGCTTCACACCGCACCGCGGTGCATACATTTGAAGGAATCTTAAACAGCACCAGAGCTCCACCCACAATTGCTATGTTCCCTGCCAACATGCCCGATTTAAGAAGCAACCACCAATATGGGTACTACGCGGTAAAACCGCCCACTCACCCATCCATCATTTCACATGCAAACACCCCACTGTGTTTGTTTGGTGAAGTATTGCATTCCATTCAACCCTAAACAAAATGTCAAAAGAATGAGCACAGCAATTCTTTATTCCATTCAAAAGAATGAGCACAGGAATTCTTCATTCATTTCAAAAAATTTGACGATGCTGGCTGCTGTGATTTAATTCGTCTCGAAGTGGAATGAAACGGATTCAATTATGCACTTTGAATGGAAATAAAGTTGCGTCGCCGGCCGAAACTGCTCCAATTCCGTGCGGTTATTTATTTTTGCAAGGCCAGGTGCCATTCATATTTAGAGGCAGGCTTTGGCGTGAATGTTTATTTTCAGATCAGGGAGGGCATTGATAAATGAATTTGGGCTTTTAGGCATCTATCATGACGCATTTAAAACTCCATATTTGTGCCTGACTACAAGCCTGCACGGCACACGGTTGTAGCCCCTCTCTGCACGGCGCACGGTTGTAGCCGCTCTCTGATTACTTTATTGACCATGTTTCCACCTTTTTAACATGTTCAGCTTTTTTTTCCAAGAATCGTTGACTTTAAGATGACATGAAGTTTAATTTCGATATTTTTTATCGCCACCGAGGACGTCTTCTGTTTTCTCCCTTATGTTCGTGTTCGCTCAATAAAATTTTCAAGTCCAAGTTTCCTTTTGTGTATGTTGTTTCTTTAATTTAAAACGGTATTCAGATGTTTAGAAGCTGAAGTTGTAAAGCCATGATGCATTGCTTTGACGTCATCATGCATGTTTTGCATCTTCCGAGTGGTAGATAAATGGGTAACCTCTAGGCCGTCACCAATTTAAAAACAAACTATAAAGCTCATGTCCTGTGGGATATGAATAAGGTTGTGTTGATGTGAACCTCGCCCATGCTAGGCATGGGGCCATAATCAACATCACAGGTTCAATTACAAAGCTAAACTAAGACATGTGCCACATGATAAAGCAGCATCAAGAGGTATCAAGTAACAAAGCTTGGTTTTTGATATGGGTTAAAAACACTTAAAGTTGATATATTGCAAAATTTATTGCTATATCAAGATGATGATATGGCTATATTACAAGATGGAAAAAGCAATGGTAGGATCATTTCAAATTACCCTCCTCATGGAGTTTGGATTCCTATAATTAATTGAGAAGTATTAAGGAACAAAGCAAGAAATTGGTCATTGATATCAGTTTAAAAAAGGCATAAAGGCATAAAGGTGAAGTGTTAGGGGTTTACTCACTAATCATAAAATTGGTACACAACTTCAATTTCAACAGCAAAACATACAAAAGGAGCCTAGTAACCATGGATTTCATCAAGATGTACCAATCCAGCATCAACCTAATCACCACCTACGACCACAGGCTCAATCGTACCAGTAGCCATGTTGTAATGAGACAAGACAAAACCAACAAGATGTTAGCTAGCTATTATTACAATACCAAAATCAATCACAGTAGATTATTCAACTAGTATCACAACAAAATTTAGTCCAAAATCAGTTACGGTGGTCATGGCAATCATAATGTGATAGTGGTGGAGATAGTGCTAGGTAGTTACAGTGATCATAATTATCGTGGGGAGTTGGGTGGTTGCCTAGAGGTTACGTCGGTGGCCAAGAGTTACGTAACCAATGCAGGATGTGGGTTGGTGGTGTAAGAGTCACGTGGGGGACATGCAATCACCAAGCAACAAATATAAAAGGCAGCCACAACCAACTGGAAATAATCAACTTATGTGTTCGATTCTAGAGGGCAATAGTAAGTTGTAAAGTTCTAATTTGACTAAATCTCTTAGGGGTAAATATCACTAAAAAAATGTTTCAAGTTATAATTTGACAATGAGTTTAGGATGTTGATGAGCCGCAATATCTGGGCTCCGATATCGTGTACGCAATATCGGAGCCTTCCAAGCGATATCGAACATCCGATATCGAGGCCTATCTTGTTGCCTATCAATAAGAGGCAGGCACACTTGGTTTGGCAATAGTTGGTTAATTTAGTCTTAGTCCCTTACCTGAACTCTTGCCTTTTTCCCTTCTCAGAGTTAGAATTATTTCTGAGTGCCCACAGTAGGAGTCATAAAGTGAACGAATCTTTATTCAAGCATTGTGTACTTGAGCATACCTTATGATGAGTCATAAATTTGTTGACTGCGATATCGCAGCCATGATATTGCGTACGCGATATCACGTACACGATATCGCGTATGCGATATCGCAACCTATCTCCTCATCTATAAATAAGAGGTAGGCAGTGTTGGTAGGAAGTTTTTAAGTAAGTTTTTTAAAGTTTAAGTTCAGTAGTTTTGTAGAGACTCTTTGTCAGTTTTCCTCTCAACCCTTTTCTCCTAGTGCATGCCTGCAGTGTGGTGATTGTAATTGTACGACATTCTTATTTGAGTGTGACATACTTGGACACACACATGATCAGCAATAAAGATTGAGATTACTTCATCATTACAACATCCACTTAGCTTAATTATTTATTTAATTGTTATTTACTGCTTTCTTAGTTAATATCCCTTTACCCTTATCTCCTGGTAACGCGGAATGAGTATGACTTAATCACGAGCATTTAAGTGTGACTACTTGGTAGCCCAGTAGCATACCGAGGCCATACACTTGGTAATCCTAGTGGTAGTTGTGCATGAGGTCCAAGATGTGTACGGATGATTAAGGAACGGATGCTCATCGCACTTAGGCTAGTTTAGATTCTCTCTCACACTCTCTCTCCTAGTTTAGTTGATATTATTTACCAATCATACTCAGGAGTAGCATTAATTAGGAATACATCATTCACCTCACTCTAGACTAAACCATATGTGACAAAGCTAGTACTAGTCTAGGTGGGAAGACAACGAACTGCGATCTACGAGTAACCGTCTAGATACCACAACTAGTTTGTCTACGAAGTTCGACTGGATCGTGCGTGAAACGCTTGTATTTGTATGGTTGAGTGTATGGGTACCTCGCCACTCATCATTGGCACCGTTACCAGGGACAGTGCTAATTATCTAGATTAGTTATATCATACAAGGTCACTGTATAGGAATTAATGATATATCTTTTAGGTAGAAATAATTACAAAAAGTCACATACAAATTCACACACACTTTCACAACCATGCCTCTCCTGCAAGACTACGATAATGCCACATCTAGTGAGGCAATTCATTGGAGAACCAACAAATTATATGATAATGAAGATTGGAGTATGCAATCTGAGATGGGGGTTTCTTATAAACATAAATGAAGGCAGCATTGTCCCAACACACGAAAGCATAACTTACTAGATGATGATGAACCCCTACTGGTCACTACAAGCCTAGTGCAAATACAAGAGGCTGTTCGAATCTCCCGTCAACTTTCCCAATTTTTCAGGAGGCTATGACTTAGATCCGCAACAACATTTACGAGCCTTCTATGATGCCTGTGCATGGAACAACATTGATAATGGTTGGCAAAAACTCAAGCTCTTTTCTATAACACTCGTTGGCCAAGCAAAAGTATGGTATAGATCGTTAAAACCAAATTCAATACGATGTTGGCCAACAATGGTAAAACTCTTTAACGAAAGATATCATACCTACGCAAGAGTATCAACCTTGAGGAAACAAATCCAAGAATGGAAACAAGCACAACATGAACCCTTGGACATGG
>MNCI01024571.1:331768-379767 GCA_015680685.1 Gnetum montanum | reverse complement strand
AATGGATGCATAAAAAGTGTGGAGAATATATCAATAATATTGAAGATAGAGTTTTGACAACTCAAGAAGCAGGACAAAATGTCATTAGAAAATTGGAAAGAAGGGATGAATAAAATAAGAGCTCAACTGCCAATCAAATGTATGAATGCAACATTTGCCTGTATGATCACCCCAAGGGCTAATGCCCAATCTTGTTACACTTATATGAGCATTGCGAAAGCACGTTACACCCAGAGTTTGTACAGAGATACTATGTTCAATCACAATGGCAACAATCCCAGTCGTGGGGGAAGCTAGCCCTAAACTGGAGACACCCTTCATACCAACTGAATTTAAATGCTTATCTAGTTCAACATCTTATTTTCCCAACTAGGTCAACATATTCTATCTCGCCGCATTATGATTCTCCTTGGTACTATCAGCCCATGTTCTCAACACAACCACCATTGTGTGTACCTTACACTTCTCCTAAATTTCAACATTCTCATCCTTTCCCTCCTTATACATTGCCACCAACTATTCCTAAAGTGTTTGCACCACAGCAACAACCCACGAACATTACTTGTGCTACTATTGCCAACAATAGTGAGAGACCTCATCAACATCGAAGGCTTCCCTTCTTTAGACATGATTGTAGGAAGGGACAACATAGTTCTAAGGCCACTGCATTCTCCAGCTTAGCACAAGTCCAACACTGTGGTGCATCCTTCTCTTCGAACTCAATGCCTCGTGTCACTTCATCAGGGCCACCAATTAACGCTCCAACAACCATATGGTCCAATGAATATAGCCATGGAGAGTGACATCCTGATCCTTGCATACCATCTTATGGTCTCAAGTCTCATAGTGGGTCAACTCTTTACCCAGGAACCACATCTTATAAATTGCCCCACTATGCTTACTATAATCAGGTGTGTGAACCCCAATGGGGTAAGTATGACCAAGTTTCGATATTTCCAATATGCAAGGATCCTCATCTTTCATTTATTAATCTTCGCCATGCTCAACTGTTTAGTTATGGGGGATATCCCCCATTCTAATAACAAGCAGGATTAATAACTACTTTTTATTTTCTTTAATTTTACAACTTTTTGTTTTCTAGTTTTTCATTTTTTAATTTCTTGTTGTATCTTTTTGTCTTTTTGTCTTTTTATAAGTAATCTCATCTACAAATAAGATACTCATGTGGCTCATTGGTTGAGGTGTGTTCTATGTTATCGAGTCTCGAGTGATCAATTATTTGGACAGTGAGCCCATTACACCACTCATCCATTCTACAAATAAGAGGTTCTATTTAAGGGTACAGTGATATTATTGACATTCTTAAAACTTAAATTAATTTCATGTTCATTGTACCCAAAATGAAGAAGGATGGACCAAGAGGGGAAGATTAGGATGTGACATCAAGGGGACTTGTGGATTCTCGTTGGTGACGTTTATGAGAGTTATCACACAACGTGGTTGTACTAAGATCCTTGTAGATCTAATGCAAAATGGGAGTAAGAGTAATCAAAAGGCACTAAAAAATCCAATGCTATTCTAAGGGGTCCCATTGGAAAGACATGCACCCATGCCTGAAGGTTGGCAGCTTCTCTGGATTTAGTAGTCAAAAAAGAGAGAGAAGAGAAAAAAAACAAAGGAAGTGCCACAAAGCTAAATTCACTCCTCCCTTGAACAAAATGCCAAGTGATCGTATGCCTTGTTGTTATGGTACTCTCATAGTCGCTCATCATGGGATGAAACAATGCGGTGTCACTAATCAAAGGAATGAACTTGGTCCTGATCTTGGAATGACAAGTTAATGACACATTAATCATGCTTTACACACAGGATTCATTGTGCCCTGGGTCAGTTACCTCATGTCCCAATCTCTACAATCCCTTCTATAGTCTGTCTCATCTCGTTGTTCATGTAATTGTAGCTCATGTCTCGTATAGCGTAGAATTCTTACCTCATTCCGATGATACTTACATGTATGTGTTTTTTTGGAACTAGTGTAGATTACATTTAACCCTTCTAGTGCCTATGGACATTTTCAAGTGTGGTTACGCAAGGGCATTATAGGTTGGAACCTGCTTTGGGGAGGACCCACTTGCGTATTTTTTTGTAATTTGCACTTGTAACACATCTTTCACACACCATCTATTACCCTCAGCATATTTTCAATGATATTCTTTCCCTTATTACTATCCCTCCGATTCAAATGTTCCTATGAACCATCACATTGCCTTTTTCTCTCCCTTATCACCTGAGGCCCTTATTGATACATTCCACACCATCATAATTATTCGTGCCTTTAGAACTAGTTAAATTACCCTGAAATCCTTTAACACCTATCCACATGTCCTTAATTTACATTGTTAACTTCAGAAAAATCTTCAAATTCAGTATATTGTGTTGTGCCTTAAATATCGATAGGCCACGATATCACATCCACGATATCACGTAAGCAATATCACGTTCCACAAAACTATATATATGTGACCCCCCCCCNCCCTGCACTACTTACCATCATTTTCAACTATTCACGCTAGGGAAGTATTTCAACTTTCTCTCTATGACTTGCGATTGTGTAGCCCTTGCTTTCATATCCATAACTCACTCGCTAGTTCTCTGATTTTCATTCTATTTGAACCTACTTGAAGCTCAGTTGTGGGGGAGGGGCACACACCGAATAGTGCATAATGTTTTTGAAATTTTTCATCACCAGAAGGACATTATCAAGGGTAATTAGCTATGAAATTAAGGATAAGTGTGTCAAAAAAAATTTCATCCCCTTAGTTACATCAAAAAATTAGATTTGGAAACCACCTAAGCAAAAAGGACTCAATATTATAATATTTTGGGGACATGTAATCAACATCACATAGAGATAAAATAATTCCATTAAGGCAAGAAGTAAGGTATAACTGAACTTTGGAAACAACCTTACTAATGATTGACCCCGTGAGATTGCAGATGGCCCCGAAACGCGAACAATAGGAAGGTCCTGCTCAAGGTGGAAGCAAACAACCTATGAGAGGTGAAGGAAAAGTTCCTGTCGAACAACATGCAGAGTAGGAGGAATAATCATTTAGCATCTACCAAGAGGACCCTACTACTGTACAATCAAGGCAGGCAGAAGGAGGAGCTGCCATAGCACCTGAACAGGGACAACATCTCACGTTGTCCTAGGATTGTGTTTAGGCTATCCATGAAAGGTCCATATTCACTACGGTTATTGTGGAATTAAATTTTGAATCTTTCACAGAATTTGCTCTAGAGGCCATTAGGGATCATCTCAAAGGATCCCCATTATGGCCTATCCTCCCTGAAAGCGATGCTCAGTACTTAGGGGAAATGTACCAATTTTGGTACAACAAAGAACAAGGCACCACGGTTAACATTTGTGGTGTGATTGTAGATTTCTCTATTCAGGCCATTTTAGAAGTATTAAACCTTCCAAATACAGGTCCAAAGGTTGCTTAGTTATCGACTTGCTCAAACCCTGATGCATGACAAGTTTGGTTGGAAAGGGCGTATGGCAAGGAGGATAAGATGTTTGGAGAGTTAACGATGGAAGAGAGGATCTATTTCAAAATAGGGACTTATCACCTCTTCCCCACAATGGGCTTAAAAATAATTTCAACATATACGGTAAGAGGATGTGTAGTGTTGATGAGAAAGGTTAATGCTAACCTAACCTATCTATATTTTATGGAGATTCTGAGGTGATTTGAAGAACGAAAGACAGGGAAACTTGTGTTGCCCTTTCCTTGTCTTATCAGGAAGATGTGTAGATGTGCTGGCATTAGAGGATACACCAATGATGTCCTCCAAAAAGCCCAAAATGCTTCATATGCTGAACTGCTAAAGCCACTAGCTACAAGGAAAATCGTTGGTGAGATGCTGGGACTGAAACAAGAAAGGGAACAAATGGCAAGGCCAATTGCAACTCAACTTGCAAGACCCAGCCAACTTCCAAGCATGGGACCTAGCCAACAACAACAAGCAGGGCCTAGCATGGGCTAGCAGGATCAACCACTACTGCCGTCGCAAGATAACAGACTGTCAATGAGCCATCTTAGGGCCATCGCTGAGATGGTTAGTTGGGGAAGTCATGATGATGCAAATCTCTTCCATGTCATTGATAATGTCGTACAGCCCATGATTTCTTTGGATCGCACGAGGGGAAAAGTGTCCATCCAGATAGGAGGAGAGAGCACTTGGTCACAATAGATCTTGGGGAACACTACATCTTTTCAAATGCAATTAGAAACTGGTGAAGGGGCCACGATGGTGGTCATGCAACACCAAGATGCAATAGGAGCCACAGAAGTGGTTGTAGATCATATTAAAGAATCATTCAATGTACCTATTGTGCCACCAGTAGATCTTACAGGAGTACGGGATGCTCAAACTCTAGCTAGAACCTCAATGACTCCTGCGAAACATGAGGATGTACTTGACCAATTGCTACAAATAGGACAAGTAATGACATCCTTGTTTGACATCCCATAGGATGTTATAGTAATCCAATTAGACCTCATTTCCACCAAAGGAAAGTTGGTCTTAATAGAGATGAGGGCCGAGAACGCTGAAGTAGAGGTGCAAAGATTACAAGAAAGGCTCGTGACCCTACAAGTAGCATAGTGGGATCCTTGTCAATTTGTTCTCGCAGACCAGCTGGACACTTTCAAAACTAAGAAACTGACCAAACTATTAATGGAGAATAAGAAGGTGGTAGAAGAAAAAGAGAAGGCTGTTTGGGATGCCTCTGTGGCACAAGTGCAAGCTTACGCACATACCAAGGCACTCAAGGCCTTACAAGAGGAAAACAAGTAGCTTGTTGCTGACAACCTTTGGTTGATCTCTTTGGAGAAGCAAAAGAATGTTCTTGAAGAACATTTTTAACAGTTGTGAGAACAATGCGTTAGGGTCAACCAAAACATGAATTACTTAGCCAAGGAAAATCAAACCCTCTCTATGGAGAAGGTACACACCATTCGTCAGAAGATGGCTATTGAAATAAGCATGTGGCAAAATGAGGCTAAAAGACATGAAAAGCTAAAGGAGCACTTCTGGGACCAAGTGGGGATGTATAAAAAAATCATCAAGAAAGAGATCCATCTGGCCAAGGCCCATATCAACGCTCTCAGTGCTCAACACACTGACTAGCAGGCCATATTGGACACATACGCATTTGCCCACCAGGTGGAAGTTAAGAACTAGGACCTATAGATCCAAAACCTTATGGAGTACATGGAGTTGGCAAACCTGCAATATGCCAACCTTGCCATGTTAATAGTAGGATGCCTGAGAATAGAGCTTGAGCAACAGGTAGGCACCACCTATGTCAAATATGAAGAAGAATTTGCAAAATGCAAGAAATTGGTGCAAAAATTGGAGGTTGTAAATTCTGAACTCGAGGTGGTAAAAGCGAGCTACCAAGGGCAAAAGGGTGTCACAATAGACTTGGCTCGATAGCTTGCAAATTTTCAAGAATATAGAGACAAAGCTAGAGCTTTTGAGGAGGAACGGCAGGTGTTTGTAGCCTAGTATGCCAAAGCAAACAAGATGTTTCTGTAATTACCTTGCCCATGGGAGGTGTCAACTCCATCAAACATTAGAACATTAGCATGGATGGCACAAGATCCCCGAATTGAAGAGGAAAAACTCTAGGCCATACTTTGGCGCCATCAAGTCCTAAGACCTAGAGCACAAGACAAGGGAAAGGCACCCATGGAGGAGCCACCGCCACCAGGAACTACATGATTTTGTAGCTATAGTATTTTCTTTTGCATTCTCTGTGTTGTGTCTCAATTTTGTTCTGATTCCACACTATGGCATGAATCCATTCTCATCAGTCAATAATCCCATACCTATCCACTATGTAATCTATAGAGCATGTTCTCACTTTAACTCGAGGATGAGTTTTCATTCAGTTGTGGGGGTATGATAAGTCATAAATTTGTTGACTACGATATCGCAGCCATGATATCACGTATGCGATATCGCAACCTATCTATCTCCTCATCTATAAATAAGAGGTAGGCAGTGCTAGTAGGAAGTTTTTAAGTAAGTTTTTTAAAGTTTAAGTTTAGTAGTTTTGTAGAGACTCTTTGTTAGTTTTCCTCTCAACCCTTTTCTCCCAGTGCATGCCCATAGTGTGGTGATTGTAATTGTACGGCATCCTTATTCAAGTGTGACATACTTGGACATGCACATGATCGACAATAAAGATCAAGATTACTTCATCATTGCAACATCCACTTAGCTTAATTATTTATTTAATTGTTATTTACTACTTTCTTAGTTGATATCCCTTTACCCTTATCTCCTAGTAATGCGGAATGAGTAAGACTTAATCAGGAGCATTTAAGTGTGACTACTTAATAGCCTAGTAGCGTACCGAGGCCATACGCTTGGTAATCCTAGTGGTAGTCGTGCACAAGGTCCAAGATGTGTACGGATGATTAAGGAATGGATGCTCATTGCATTTAGGCTAGTTTAGATTCTCTCTCACACACTCTCTCCTAGTTTAGTTGATATTATTTACCAATCATACTCAGGAGTAGCATTAATTAGGAATACATCATTCACCTCACTCTGGACTAAACCATATGTGACAAAGCTAGTACTATTCTAGGTGGGAAGACAACGAACTGTGATCTACAAGTAACCGTCTAGATACCACAACTAGTTTGTCTATAGAGTTCAATCGGATTGTACGTGAAACGCTCGTATTCATATGATTGAGTGTAGGGGTACCTTGCCACTCATCACCTTGTGAGCAGAAATAAAAATGAACTTTGTGATAAACCTTGCAGTATTCAGAATTGTTTATTTAATGTTATTTATAGTTATTTAATGCTTTCCTTAGTTAATCAATGTTCTCTCTCTCTCCTTGTTAAATCCCCCAAGTAAGCACACTCAGTACAACCACTTCAAGCAAGCGTGGAACACTTGGTAACCCAGTAACAATTAGCGTTTGGTAATCCCAATAGTGTTGCACTGGTTCAGGATGTGTACGGCAAATGGGAACAGATACTGGTGTTAGGACTAGTAGAGCATAGTCGATTAGTTAAATTAAATTGGTTACTTAATTAGTTCACTTCTCCAGACATAAAACATAAAAATATATAAAAAATCATATACCTCAAGTTCACTTAACCATACAATTGCGCTATATAAGTAAGCTTGGGAAGACAATGATTGACTAACCCTTCTGAGTTCTGTAAGGCGCATAAGCACTTAGTCCTTGGAATTCGATTGGATTGTGCGTGTATTCTCGTATTCATATGGTTGAGCATAGGGATACCTTGCCACTCATCATTAGCACCATTGCCATGGACTTTGTTGTTTGTGTGCTAGCTAGAACTTAGGAAATCTTCACATCGTTGGAACGAAACCTTAGGGTTGGTTATTTTACAATTAGTGAAACGAAAAGTATTGCAACTGAATAGAAAATTATATCCCCTTCTTCTTACGAGAGTATTTCACCACCTAGGTCTAATACAGGGAACAATTGAAGGCATAGTACATAAGATAATTGATGAACCGCGATATCGCGTACATGATCTCGCATACATGATATCACATCCACCACACGATATCGCATATGCAATATCACGTCCTGCCTCATCTTCTATAAATAAGAGGTGACGCCCTTGGTTCTAAGGTAGTTTGATTTAGACCCTTAGCTAAACTCTTGCAATTTTGTCATTCTAGAGTTAGAATTATTTCTGTGTGCTCGTAGTAGGAGTCATAGAGTGAACGGATCTTCATTCGAGCAATTTCTACCTGAGCACAATTTTGTGTACGACAATAAAGATGAACTTTATGATAAACCTTGTAGCATATAGCTTAAGCTAATTAGTAATTAATGATTGTTTAATGCTTTCCTAGTTAATTAATATCTCTCTCAACCTTCAACCCCCTTAGTTAAATACACTCAGTACGACTGCTTTGAGCATGCGTGTAGCGCTTGGTAACCCAGTAATGATTAGCATTTGGTAATCGCAGCAGCGTTGCACTGGTTCAGGATGTGTATGGAAAGTGGGAATGGATACTGGTGTTAGGAACATTTAGAAACTAGTTAATGTAAGTTAGCCACTTAGTTCTCTCTCCCTCTCCTTTATTAGTAGAAGACAAAAAGATACAAAAGCTATAAAAATCATATACCTCAAGCTTACTTAACCATACAACCGTGACAATACAAGTAAGTTTGGGAAGACGACGACTGATTAACCCTAAGTGTTCCATTAAGGCGCATAAGCACTTAGTCCTTGGAGTTCGACTAGATTGTGTGTGAAATGCTCGTATTCATATGGTTGAGTGTAGGGGTACCTTGCCACTCATCATTGGCATTGTTGCCAGGGACTTAGTTGTTTGTGCACTATGTAGAACATAGGAAATCATTCATATCGTTGGAATGGTAAAATGAACCCTTAGGGTTAATCAAAGAAAGACAAGACAACAGTACATTGCACACCGAACAAGACAAGATGTCTTCTTCTTTGCATAAGAGCACTTCACCGCCTAGGACTAACACAAGAGGCAGTCGGCGGCATAATACACGTAACGAAGATTTGCTAGTTCCTCAATAGTTTCATGTGGTATATACTCATCCCGATGAGTATGTACTCGATTTCACCTTTATTCTCCACCAAGATGAACAACTGCGTTGGAGAGACTTGGAGGGTAACATAGTGTTGCCTCCAGACCAATCAGTCCCCAACATGCTCCTTCGTGCTCTCACATGAATAGGCATGCCACTTTTATACGTAGAATACATTGCATGTGATCATGACTCAAGGGACTATCATCCCACAGAAGTGCAACGTCAAAGGGACTTGCGACAGGAGAGATACCATACATCTTTGAAGGGTAAATGGCCCCATGACGCTCTGCACGTTTTGAGTGAAATTGAGGATGGTGAACCTACTTTAATAGGTTCCCCACGAAATGATGTTCCTCCTTCTGACATTGGTCAGGAGGGAGTGTATCAGAACCTCCACTCCTCTACTCATAGCCCTAGTTCTAATACCCATGAACACGAAGTGTTCAACGAAGGAACATGAACACACGATAAGGGCAAACGTTTTGATTATGATCATGATTGAGGCTGAAACTACCAAAGAGAAGGAAGAAAATACTATCATGGTGATGGTTCTCCTCCTTTTTCACCTTCATTGTCATCTTCATCCTCTCCTTCAGTGTCCAGATGCAGTCATAGGGAAACCAATTGTGAGGATAGGGGAAAAGGAAGTGAAAGACATCAACGAGATAGTCAAGAATGAGGACGAGGGCACTCTAAAGAATCAAGGCATAGAAGAAGGGAGAGTAGGGAACCACGTAGACACCATAGATGTTATGAACGAGACAATCACAAAGAACCCCTACTCGCAACTAGAAGCATGCTAGATATAATGGAGGCCATAAGAGTTCCAACAAGGTACCAAAAGGATAGTAGGATCAAGAGGTTAAACATGAACAACATCCCATGATTTGAAGAGGGATACAATGCTGATCATCAAAATCATTTACAAGCATTCCACAATGCATGTGCCTTGTAAAACATAGAAAATGAATGGCAAAAACTAAAGTTGTTCCCAAGGACACTAGTAAAAGAAGCTGAAAGCTGGTACCAGTCCTTAGAACTAGAATTCATTTGGAGGTGGAATACAATGTTAGAACTATTCAATGATAAGTACCAAATGTGCTCTCGAGTGTCTAACCTATGGAAGCAAATCCAAGGATGGAAGCAAGGAATCATGAACCCTTGGATGTTGCCATGTGCTGCTATTACACATTGTTACATCATTTCCCTGGCCATGGTTATTCATAGTGGGATCAACTACACCATCTCGTGGATGGACTTAGGCATGAAATAAGAAGAACCCTAGGGACATACACTGAAGGAAGGTTATCGAAGCTTATGTCTCATCAAATTCATAGATTTCTAGAGCAAGTTGCCAAAGAAGAAGGTGAGCTATGAAAGAGAGAAACTGTGGAAGAATACAACTGAGATCCTTCCCTTTGAAAAAGGGGAGTGAGATTTTCTGAGGAGGAAGAAGAGTCACCATTCAAAGAGATGATAAATAGGAAAACTTTGTCTCTCCAAAAGTTAACAACAGAAGTATCAGCAAATGTAGACCAAATGTGGGACTCCTTGGATAGTAGGTTTGAAACTATTCTTAAAATTGTAGAGGAGTCTAGGGAGCGAGGTAGTGACCACGACAAAAAGAAAAAGAGAGAAGTGGAAAATGCACATAACAAGGGTAAGGGTAAAATGGCCATCACAGAAGAGGTTGTGGATTCAAACACAGACAATGATAGTGGATGTGAGATATGCCAATATGACCATCCTAAGGAATGTTGCCCACTGATCTCACATCTACAAGAGTTTGGGGTGTATGCACTCAACCCATGACTAAATAAATGACAAGCACCTCGACAGTTACCTTATCCCCAAGGTAACCCAAGGCAGTTCCACCAACCTTCAACATATTATCCAAGTGGAACTCCACCACAAATTGTTGAGAAACATCAACAATGGCAATACCCATAGTCATGGAGGATGCCACCACCAAGGCAACAATACCCATACCGAAAACCTGACCCATATGGCTACTATGTGCAACATCCAATCTCTTCACATGACTCTGTTAGTCACGTTACATCACAACATCACTACCAAGCCCATGAGTATTATAGAACTCCTTCTCCTAGGGAAGATAACCCACAAATATACCATCTTTCAAATCCATCCGCAGCTCTCACACCAATAGCTCCACTACCACCTACTCCAGCAATGCAAGGGGAACTCCCTACTCAATCGTTGAAATGTAATGCCACAAGGGTTGTAAACACTCAACCCACTATTGGTTCTGACAATCATATGAAGAAAAGACCTTTCTTCAGAACCAATAGTCCAACCAAGCCCTTATAACCACAAGCGGTTGAACCTCTAAATGCCTCCCCATCAAATAAAGCTTCAAAGCTCCCTTTGAACCAAACACCGAGCTCAATGCATACGATTGTGTTAACACATGCCATTACTGACTAGACCAAGGTTGGCAACCTTCCCAAGAAATTCTTTGATCCTAGAAGTCCTCTAATCTATCTCCAAATCATTGGGAATGAGCCATGCAAAGCTTTTCTGGATTTAGGTTCTGGAGTCAACTTAATATCGCAAGAAATGTACAAAGCTTGGAACCTACCTCCATTAAAGAAGAGCAATATTCACCTAGAGTTGGTTGACTAGTCCATCACAATTCCCTTGGGACTGGTGGAGGACACTATCACCACTGTGTGTGGATGGTTGTACCCAGCTGATTTCCTAGTGATACAAGTGAATAACGATAAAGGGGACTTCCCAATAATAATGGGAAAGGCATGGCTAAGTACTATAGATGCATGCCTAGGAATTCGTGATCTTTCCCTAGAAATATCTAAGGAGAAAAATTTTGGAAAGATCAAGAAGAAGAAGGTTCCATGCATCGCATACAATGATACAGGGTGCAATTGCGTGCATAGATCATGGATTGTGCAAAGTTTAGCATTATCTACAAGCAACCAGTGGGCACAAGACATTAACATACAAAAGTGCCTGTATGCAACAGCCACATGACAAGAAGACACCCAATGGCTGATAGTTGATCAAGAGAGCAACTCACTAACGTGCATGGAACTAACTAAGGGAATAACTTGTGCTTACATTGAAAGCATAGATGCACTAGAGCAAGTCTGTTGCCAACTTTCAAGCCTTAACCTTGAAAACATCAATTGGGGGAAGTTGGAAATTCCTGAAAAATTCAAACAAGAGCCCCTATAATTGAAACCATTGCCCACTAGTCTGGAATGTATGATTCTTGAAAATGGAAAACCAGTAACCATCAATGCAAGACTTACTTCCAAACAAAAAGGAAGACTATTGAAGGTAATAAACAAGTGGTCAAAAGCCTTTGCCTGTTCATATCCTGAATTAACTAGAATAGATCCTAGGATATGCCAGCATAGAATTTATATTGACCCCTCCATGAAACTTAAAAAACAACCGCAGAGGTGATTGAACCCAAAATTGAAGCAAGTAGTAAAAGAAGAAATAGACAGCTTCTTAAGGCTGTGTTCATATAACCCATTACTGATAGCGAATGGGTTAACCCTTTGGTAATCGTGCCTAAAAAGGGAGGCAAATGGAGGATGTGCATAGATTTTAGGCTACTGAACATGGCAACATTTGAGGATCACTTTCCATTACCATTCGTTAACCAAGTATTAGACACCATAGCAGGGCATCGCTATTACAGTTTTCTGGATGGCTATAGTGGATACAATCAAATATGAATAGCCCTAGAAGACCAAGCCAGNGGATACAATCAAATATGAATAGCCCTAGAAGACCAAGCCAGGACAACGTTCACTAGTCCTTGGGGAACGTTTGTGTATAAACAAATGTTGTTTGGCTTGTGTAATGCTCCTGCCACGTTTCAATGCCTAGTTCTAAGCATATACCAATAGCAGATAAGGAACGGAGTGGAAGTCTTTATTGGTGACTTCTCCACCTATGGAACAAGTTTTGATCAACCCTTGGACTGATTAGAGCAAGTGCTAAAAAGATGCGTAGAAACCAATTTAAGGCTCAACTGGCAGAAAAGCCAGTTAATGGTCCAAGAAGGCGTAGCACTTGGGCATAAGGTTTCACATGTAGGAATAGAGGTAGACCCAGATAAAATTAGGGTCATCCAAGGAATCACCCATCAACTGGAAATTGTTAAAGACATTCGGTCATTTGTTGGACACACTGGCTACTATAGGAGATTCATTGAGAACTTCTGTAAGATTGCCAAACCATTGTTAGAGGTAACAAAGAAGGACATACCTTTTGAGTGGACCAAGGAATGTGAACGTGCATTCCAAACCCTAAAATGAAAGCTAGTAGAAACTCTCATTCTACAAGCTCCTGACTGGTTCCAACCATTCGACATCATGACTGATGCGTTTAATTATGCCTTAGGAGTCGTACTTACACAGTTAGATGACCAAAAACACCCTTACTACTGTGCAAGTAGAAGTATCGCTGGTGCACAACTTAACTACACAACAAAGAAAGAATTAATAGTTGTAGTGTTTGCACTGGATAAGTTTAGGCACTATGTGTTAGGTACAAAGTGTTCATGCACATGGATCATAGTGCAATTTAGTTTCTCATGAATAAGCCAACGGTTAGCCCTCGTATTATATGATGGCTGGTAATTCTACAGGAGTTCAATCTAATAATGATCGATCAGAAAGGCACTGAGAATGTAGTTTCAGATCATTTATCTTAGTTGTGCTAGGATAGCAAAGAGGATGAATATGTAATGTCTGATCATTTTCCTAATGAAGCCCTCTTTGCCAGTGTAGTGAATAACCAACCCACGGAGACAAACTGGTATAGTAGCATTCTCACCTATCTCCTTACTCAACAAACACCATAGGAGCTAGACTTTAGGAAGAAAAAATAATTTCTTCACAGAGCCAAGTACTTCATGGAGATTAATGGATAACTTTACAAAGTGTGTCCTGATGGCTTGGTTCGATGGTGCGTGCCTGATGTAGACCAACTGAGAGTTCTCTAAGATGCTCATGAAGGCCCTTGTGGGGATCACTATGTGGGTAGACGAATGGCTATTAAGATCTTGCTTGCAAGATATTATTGGCCAACATTATTTTGAGATGCCCATCAATTTGTCAACACTGTCAATGTGATGGGGGAATGATTGCTAAAATGGAGGGTCCGCAACAATGGATTCAATTGTTAGAACCCTTTGACATTTAGGGAATAGACTTTATGGGGCCCATTACACCAATGTCTAATGGAAAAGCTTACATTGTAGTTGCCATAGACTATTTAACAAAATGGGTTGAAGCAATTGTTGTTAAAGATTGCACATCATCTACAGCTGCATGATTTGTGCAATAACAAATTGTAAAAAGGTTTGGTATGCCACGTGCTCTTATTTCAAATAATGGAACACACTTCATAGGTGTAACGTTTTGAAAGTTAATGCAACGCTTAGGGGTTGAACATAAATTGACTACACCTTATCATCCCCAAGCTAACAAACAAGTAAGGTCACCAATAGAGAGATCACTAAAATATTGACTAGGACAATTAGCAAGTATAGGCAAGATTGGAGCACTAAACTAAATGATGCTCTTTGGGCATACCGCACCACCTGAAAACTCCCTATAGGCTACTCTCCCTATGAGTTAGTGTACAGAAAATTCCCAATGCTTCCAATTCAAACCAAGCTCTATACACTATCAATGGCTTGTGACCTCCACCTTAATCTTGATCTAGCACAAAAAAATGGTTGGAAACTTTAAACATGCTAGAAGAAAACCGATTAGCTGCCCTGTCATCAAATGAGTTGCACAAGGCATATAATAAGCAATGTCATGACTTGAAGATTTGAAAGGTTAAGTATCAATTAGGAGATAAGGTTCTCTATTGGAACCCCACACATGTGCCACAATGCACAAAATTTCAAACACTGTGGGAAGGACCTTACATTATTCATACAACCTTTCCTTCAGGGGCCATGACCATATACAAACCTGAGAGCCCTGATAAGAGATTATTAGTCAATGTGCAATAGACCAAACCCTTCCATGAATTTAGAACGGTTAGTGCACATAATACCTCTGAGAAGGGATGACCTTGCTCACTATTTTGGATCTCCTCCTTCCAACTCAGTCATGGGGGAGATGATCACCTCTGCTAACCATTTGAGGCCCTCAGTTATTTTTTAAGTTTTTGTTTTACACATTTTTGTTTTACAAATTTCTTTAACTTTTCTTGTTTTTGTTTTGCAACATCATTTATACTTTTTCATTTCTTTGTGTGACTATATTTTTTATTTGTTTTTGTTTTTATTTTTGTCTTTGTTTGTTGTTGTTGTTTTGTTAGATTCTTCACCTAATAAGTGCTCTTGATGGTGGTATGAACTATATTCTATTGATTGCTAATGTTTGGTTTTTACATTTGAGTTATAATGTTGATACTAAGGTATGGTTATTTTGATATAATAGGAAATGAGTCCACATCATCCATGCATCCATGAATTTCTATGGTCTCTCTTGGCTTGGAACTGTATAGTCCCCTTCTTTAATAATAAAACTATTAACAAATTGGTGATTGGGCATTTTTCAAACTAAGGAAGGACTCAAGGACTAAAAGGGTGTGACTTCAAAGGGATTTGATGCATTTGTGTTGGCTATTCTCTTAGGTGCTTGGATGTTTTCTTCTTGAGTTTTCCTTACCATTCCGACATTGCTCCATTATTGGGAAGCTGAGCCAATAAAAATAAGTCTTTGCATGGTGTGGTTCTCATGCAAAAATAAATAAAAATAAAAATAAAATGTTGATAATTCAAAGCACACCCCATAGAAAAAATAACCATATGGGCTACAAGCACTAGTTATGGAACTAAAAAAACATGTTCTCTCTAACTAAGACCCTCTCTCGCTTCCTACTTTTCCCTTTCTCGTCTTCCTCAGAATGGTGTTGACTCTTTGGTGGAAGCATTCTTGTTACTTCAAGTGGATGGATTGGCCAAGTGTATTAATGTGAATTCAGTGGATGTGGATTGTTTGAGGCTATATTTGGAATGAGATCTACTCATCACATTAACCATAAATACATAAGGGGCAGTACACCACCTTGTTCTTGGGACTCAATTCCATTCTCTTCTCCCCATCATTCTTTCTCCATTTCGCACTTCATTGTTGGTTGTATCAGTAGTCTATATTTTGGTTGATGCATTGTTTTCTCTTTGGTGAATTCTTGGGGTTAAGTCTTTAACTTTTGCTCTCAAATAACATTTCCAGAGCCTATGGACTCTTTGAATGTCGGTTTGTTAGGGCATAAAGGGCATGAGCCTGTTTTGGGGAGGACCCACTAGCATTCCTATTTGGTGCATTAGTTAACTTCTTTCCCTTAAACATTTCTGCAATCAACTTTTTGTTGTTTCATTCCCACCTTTGACATCCATTTTATCGGCATTGCCATTTTTTATTTTTCTCCATCTTTCTTATTCCTTGTCTTTTTCCATTCTATCGCTACCAGAGGATCACTCTTAGTCATGGGGGCCCTGGTCCAATTTTTTCAATTTTTCCTAACCCCTACACCTTGGGTAGTCACCAGTGTTATATCTCCAGAATTCGTATTGGCCATATCACAACTCAGCTAATGGATCTTACACTAAGGAAAGGTATCAACTATATTGTAATTTACTTATCCTTGCTAATATGTGATTGTGTTGTGTGTGCAGATGACAATCATACAACAATGGATTGGACTTGAAGGAAACACTCAAGATGGACTGGTGCTAGAACAGTTGTGCAAGGAACAAGATTGATGGCATGGTTATGGATGGACAACGGAAGGAGCAATCTTGGCATCGGCAGCAACACATATTTTCCTTTTTCTCTCTCTCTCTCTTCTCTCTCAACTGCTAAATAAGGCTGGATGTCAATTGTGTATAGTGTTCACTCTTGTGATCATGAACACTAAAGTTGTCATGTATTGTAATGTTGATCCATTCACATGTCATCCCATTCACCATTAGTTATCATTCAAGTTAATAATCCCATACCTTCCCAATATTTTGTAAGGAACTTGAAGACAAGTTTTCATTTAGTCATGGGGGTATAATGAACCGTGATATCGCGTACACGATATCACATCCACCACGCAATATCGCCTATGTGATATTGCGTCCTACCTCATCTTCTATAAATAAGAGGTGGCACCCTTGGTTCGAAGGTAGTTAGATTTAGACCCTTAACCAAACTCTTGCAGTTTTGTCATTCTAGAGTTAGAATTATTTCTGTGTTCTCACAATAGGAGTCATAGAGTGAATCGATCTTTATTCGAGCAATTTGTACCTGAGCACAATTTTGTGTATGGCAATAAAGATGAACTTTATGATAAACCTTGCAACATATAGCTTAAGCTAATTAGTAATTAATGATTATTTAACACTTTCCTAGTTAATTAATATCTCTCTCAACCTTCAACCCCCTTAGTTAAATACACTCAGTACGACCGCTTCAAGCATGCATGTAGCACTTGGTAACTCAGTAACGATTAGCATTTGGTAATCCTAGCAGCATTGCACTAGTTTAGGATGTGTACAACAAGTGAAAATGGATACTGGTGTTAGGAACATTTAGAAACTAGTTAATGAATAGTTAATGTAATTTAGCCACTTAGTTCTCTCTTCCTCTCCTTTATTAGTAGAAGACATAAAAAAATACAAAAGCTATACAAATCATATACCTCAAGCTTACTTAATCATACAACCGTGACAATACAAGTAAGTTTGGGAAGATAACGATTGATTAACCTTGAGTGTTCCATTAAGGCACATAAGCACTTAGTCCTTGGACTTCGACTAAATCGTGTGTGAAATGCTCGTATTTGTATGGTTGAGTGTAGGGGTACCTTATCACTCATCAATAATCTACCAATCTCTCAATAATTTCATGTGGTATACATTCATCCCGATAAGTATATACCAAACTTTACCTTTATCCTCCACTAGGATGAACAACTACGTTGGCGTGATTTAGAAGGTAACATAGTGTTACCTCCCGAGCACTCAGTCTCAGGCATGCTCCTTCGTGATCTCACATGAATTGCTATGCAGCACTTGCAAGCAAAGTACGTTGTGCATGATCATGACTTGAGAGAGTATCAACCCTCAAAGGCATAATGTCAAAGGGATCTACAATAGGAGAGATGTCATGAATCCATGAAGGGCATGTTGTCTCAGAATTTCTCGTATGTCATAAGTGAAAATGAGGGTGGTGAACCTACCTTAGGAGGTCTCCCACACAATGATGTTCCTCCCGTTGACTTCAATTAAGGGGTTATGTATCAGAATCCTCACTCAACTATCCATAACTAGGATTCTGGTACCAACGGACATAAAGGGTCTAAAAAAGCAACACAAACACATGACAAAGATGGACATTCTGATCACAACCATAATCGAGGCTACGACCATTGAAGAGAAAGAAGTAGGCATCATCATGGTGACAGTCCTCCTTCTTCTTCACCTTCATCATCTCCTTGACCCTCTCCTTCAAGATCTAGATGCAGTCATAAGGAAAAGGACCATGAGGATAATGGTAAGCAAAATGGGAATCAGAGACAAAGCAGTCGAGAAAGGGGACAAGGGAATTATAGAAAAACTCATTATGAAAGAAGGGAGAGTAGGGAACAATATAGGCATCATAGACACCATAAATAGTATGATCACGATGAATCCCTACTCGCTACCCGAAGTATGCTAGATATAACTAAGGCTGTTAGAATCCGAACGAGGCACTAAAAAGATAGTAGGATCAAAAGATTGGACATGAAAAATATCCCACGATTTGAAGGAGGATACAACGTTGATCCTCAAAATCATTTACAAGCATTTCATGATGCATGTGCCTTGCAAAACATAGAAAAAAATTGGCAAAAACTCAAGTTGTTTCCACAGACACTGATCAAGGGAGCAGAAAGCTGGTACCGGTCCTTAGAATCAGAATCCATTCACTAATGGAATACCATGTTAGAACTATTCAATGATAAGTATCAAACATACTCCCAAGTGTCCAACCTACGAAAGCAAATTCAAGGATGAAAACAAGGAGGACATGAACCCTTGGATGCTGCCATGGGCTGATATTATGCACTATTACATCATTGCCCAGGTCATGGTTACTTGCAAAGGGAACAACTATGCCATCTCATAGATGGGCTTAGGCACGAAAGATGAAGAACCCTTGGGGCTTATGCCCAAGGAAGGCTATCTAAGCTTAGGGTCCATCAAGTACAAGGATTCTTAGAGCAAGTTTCTAAAGAGAAAGGTGAGTTAAGAAAAAGAGAGAGTACAGAGAAATATAACAGAGATCCTTCCCTCCAAAAGAAGGGAGTTAGATTTTGTGAGGATGAAGAAGAGTCACCACTTGAAGAGATGGTGAATAGGAAAACCTTGCTCATTCAAAAACTTGCATTGGAAGTATCGGCAAAGGTGGACCAAATGTGGGACTCCCTAGATAATAGATTTTAAATAGTTCTAAAAATAGTAGAGGAGTCTAGAGAGGAAGGTAGTGATCGAGAAAGGAGAAAAAAGAAAGAAGATGAATATGCATGTAACAAAGGTAAGGGCAAAGTTGCCATCATCGAAGAGGTTGTGGATTCGGATACAGAAAATGATGGTGGATGTGAGATATGCCAATACAGCCATCCTAAGGGATGTTGTCCCATAATCTCACATTTGCAGGAGTCTAGGATGTATGCACTCAACCCACGATTAAACAGAAGGCAAACACCTTAAAGGTTACCTTATCCCCAAGGTAACCCAAGGTAGTTCCACCAACCCTTGATGTATTATCCAAGTGGAACTCTATCACAATCAAATGAGCAGTATCAATAGTGGCAACACCCACAATCATGGGGAATGCCACCACCATGTCAACAATACCCTTACCGTCAACTTGACCTGTATGGATACTACGTGCAGTAGCCAATCTCTCCATGTGACTCTCTTAGTCACGTTGCTCCCCAACCCCACTATCAAATCCATGAGTATTATAGAACTCCTTCTCCTAGGGGAGAGGTTTCAAAAACATACTATCCTTCTCATCTGATTGCACCTCTTCCACCCTTAACTCCATTACTTCCTACTCCAGCCATGTAGGGTGAGCTCCTTGCCCAGCCGCAGCAATGTAGCGCTACAAGGGTTGTTAATGCTCACCCTACTATTGGTTCAGACAATCACACAAAGAAGAGACCTTGCTTTAGGACCAACAGTTCAACCAAGTCCTTACAGTCACAAGCAGCTAATTGTCCAAATGCCTCACCATCATTTAAGACTTCAGAACTCCCTTCAAACCAAAGGCCACATTCAATGCACACGGTCATGTTAACAGATGCCATTACCAATTGGATTAAGGCTAGCCACCTTTCTAGGAAATTATCTAATCCTGGGAGTCCTCTTATATATTTACAAATCGCTGGGAATGAACCTTGCAAAGCTCTTTTGGATTTAGGTTCTGGTGTTAACTTAATCTCTTAAGAAATGTACAAAGCCTAGAACCTACCTCCACTAAAAAAGAGTAACATTCATTTAGAGTTGGCTGACTAGTCCATCACTATCCCATTAGGACTTGTGGAGGACATTGTTACCACTTTTTGCGGGTGGTCGTATCCAACCAACTTCCTAGTGATTCAAGGCAACAACTGTAAAGGGGACTTTCCAATCATAATGGGAAGAGCATGGCTAAGCATAGTTGATGCACATCTAGGAATATGTGATCTTTCCCTAGAGATATCAAAGGAAAATACATTTGAAAAGATCGAGAAGAAGAAAGTTCCATGCATCTCATACAGTGACATAGGGTGTAGTTGTGTGCAGAAGTCCTGGTTTGTACAACGTTTAACATTGCCTACATGCAACCAGTGTACACAAGTAACTAACATACAAAGATGCTTGTATGTGGTAGCCACAAGATAGGAAGGCACCTAGTGGCTGACAACTGACCAGGAGAGCAACTCAACTATATGCATGGAACCAACTAAGGGTTTGGCTTGTGCTTACATCGATAGCATAGACAGATTAGAGCAAGTCCATCGCCAACTTTTAAGTCTCGACATTGAAAATATCAATTGGGGGAAGTTGGAAATCCCTGACAACTTTAAGCAAGAGCCCCTAGAGTTAAAATTGTTGCCCATTGGTATGGAGTACACATTTCTCAAAAATGAAAAATAAAAAATTATTAATGCTAGGCTCGCTCCTCAACAAAAAGAGAGACGGCTAAAAATGGTGAGAAAATGGTCAAAAGCTTTCACTTGGTCATATCTCGAATTACCCAAAATAGACCCTAGGATATGCCAACATAGGATTTACACTACACCCTCCATGAAGCCTTGATGACAACCACAAAGGCAATTGAACCCAAAGTTGAAGAAAGTGGTTAAAGAAGAAATTGAACTTCTAAAAGTTGGGTTCATCTACCCCATTGTTAATAGTGAATGGGTTTGTCCACTAGTTATTGTGCCCAAAAAGGGAGGTAAATGGAGGGTGTGTATAGAATTTAGGCTACTAAACATGGCAACATTCAAAGACCACTTTCTGTTGCCATTCGTTGACCAGGACTTAGGATACCATTGTAGGGCATTGCTACTATAGTTTTTTGGATGGATACAGTGGATAGAACCAAATCCAAATAGCACTAGAAGACTAAGCCAAGACTACATTCACAAGTCCTTAGGGGACATTTGCATACAAACAGATGTCATTCGGCTTGTGCAATACTCCTGCAACATTTCAAAATTTGGTTCTAAGTATCTTCCAGCAACAAATAGGAAATGATGTGGAGGTCTTTATGGATGATTTCTCCACCTATGGAGTGAACTTTGATCAAGCATTAGACTGATTAGATCAAGTACTTAAACGATGTGTTGAAACCAATTTAAGGCTCAACTAGCAAAAAAGCCATTTAATGGTCCAAAAAGGTGTAGTATTAGGAAATAAGATTTTACAAACAAGGATAGAGGTAGACCTTGAAAAGATTAAAGTCATCCAAAAAATCACGCACCAACTTGAAACTGTAAAAGACATCTGATCATTCCTTGGACACACTGGATATTATAGGAGATTTATAGAGAACTTTTCAAGGGTTGCAAAACCATTGGTTGAACTAACGAAAAAGGACATACCTTTCGAATGGACCAAACAATGTGAGTTAGCTTTTCAAACTTTAAAATAGAAGCTTGTAGAAACATCTATTCTACAAGCTACTGACTAGTCTAGACCCTTCCATATAATGACTGATGCATCCAACTTTGCTTTAGGAGCCATACTTACATAGTTAGATGACCAGAAACAATCCTATTACATTCACTATGCAAGTCAAAGTATTGTTGGTGCATAACTCAACTACACCACAATGGAAAAGGAATTAATGGCTGTGGTGTCTGCACTAGATAAGTTTAGGCACTATGTATTGGGCTATAAGGTATTTGTACACATAGACCATAGTGCAATTCGATTCCTACTGAATAAACTAACGGTGAGCCCTCGTATCATACGATGGCTCGTAATCCTACAAGAGTTTGATCTTACGATGATAGATCGTAAAGACATCGAGAACGTTGTTGTTGATCATTTATCTCGGTTAAAATGGGACAACAAAGAGGATGAATATCTGCCTTTTGATTGCTTTCTTGATGAAAACCTCTTTGTAGGTGTAGTAAATAATCAATTAACCATAGAAACAAATTGGTATAGTAGCATTTTTACCTATCTCCTTACACAAAAAACGCCACAAGAGTTCGATGCTAAAAAGAAACAACAGTTTCTTCACCGAGCCAAGTATTTTATGGAAATCAATGAACAACTTTATAAAGTATGTTTCGATGGCTTGGTTTAATGGTATGTTCCCGATGTAGATTAATTAAGGATTTTCTAAGATGCACATGAAGGCCCTTGTGGGGGTCATTAAGCTGGGAGATGAATAGCCATTAAAATCTTGCTTGCAGGATATTATTGGCCTACATTGTTCTAGGATGCTCATCATTTCATCCAATCTTGTGAGTGCTGCCAATGTGATGGGGGAATGACTGTTAGGATGTAGGGTCCACAATAATGGATTCAACCTTTAGAACCCTTCAATATATGGGGAATTGATTTTATGGGGCCTATTACACCAATGTCCAATGGAAAAGCTTACATTACCATTGCCATTGACTACTTTACAAAATGGGTAGAAGCAGCTATTGTTATGGATTGTACATCGTCTACCACTGCACTATTGATTCAACAACAAGTTGGTAACAAGTTTGGTGTGCCTTGTGCACTTATTTCGGATAATGGTACACATTTTACGAGTGTGACCTTTCAAAAATTGATGCAACACTTAGGAGTTAAACACAAACTAACTACACCATACCACCCTCAAGTGAATGGTCAAGCTGAAGTAACTAATAGGGAGATTATGAAAATATTGATACTAACCATTAGCAAATATAGGTGAGACTGGAGCACCAAACTAAACGATGCTCTTTAGGCATACCGCTCCACATGGAAACTCCCTATAGGCTACTCTCCCTATGAGTTAGTGTAGGAAAAACTCCCAACACTTCCTATTCAGGCAGAACTCCGTACACTATCTACGGTGTGTGATCTCAACCTTAACCTTAATCTAGCACAAAAAGAACAATTAATGAACCTTAACTTGCTAGAAAAAAATTGATTAGTTGCCTTGTCATCTAATGAATTGCACAAATATTTTAATAAATGATGTCATGACCTTAAAATTAGAAAAGTTAAGTACCAATCGGGAGATAAGGTTCTTTATTGGAACCCCACACACATGCCACAATGCACTAAATTTCAAACGCTGTGGGAAGGACCTTATATTATTCATGCAAGTTTTCCTTCTGGAGCCATGATGATTTACAAAATTGAGAGTCCAAATAAGAAATTGGTGGTGAACATCCAACAAACCAACCATTTCCATGAGCCTAGAATAGCCAGTACCCATATTACCTCTATTGGTGGACAACCCTACTCACTATTTCGGATATCCTCCTTCCAACTCAGTCATGGGGGAGATGGCCACCAATGCTAACCATTCTAATCCCTCGGCTCTTTTTGGATTTTTTCTTTACGCATATTTTCAATTTTACTTATTTTTGTTTTACACCATCGTTCATATTCTTACTATTTCTTTGTTTGATTTACTTTCATTCATCATATAATAAGTGCTCATGATGGTGGGTTGGACTAAAATAATGTTGATTGCTAATGTTTGGTTTTTACCTTTGATTTTCAATGTTGATACTAAGATATGGTTCTTTTGATAAAACAGGCAATGAGTCCATGTTTTTCATTCATCCATTCAACATTGTGGTCTCCCTTGGCTTTGGAATTGTATTGTCCCTTTTTCTAAATAAACTTATTAGTGAATTGGTGACTTGGTATTCTTTAAACCAAGGAAGGATTCAATGGTTGAAAAGGGTGTGACTTCAAAGGGATTCAACGCACTTGTGTTGGCCATTCTCTTGGGTACTTGGATGCTTCTCATAGGTTTTCTACCATTCTGCTATTGACTAAATATCAGGAAGTGGAATGAATCTAAGTAAGTCTTTGCATAGTGTGGTTCTCATGTAAGAAAAGAGAGAGAGAGAGAGAGAGAGAGAGAGAGAGAAAGGGGAAATTCAAAGCACACCCCTTAGACATAATAAAGAAACATGGGCTGCCAACATTGGTTATGGCACTAGAAAGACATGTTACCCATGCTTGAAGGTTTCCTCTACCTAAAGCCCTTTCTCACTTCCTGCTTTCGTATCTTTCTCTCCTTGGAATGGTGGTGACTCAATGAATGCATTCTTGTTGCTTTGTAAGGATGGGTTGGTCAAATGTATTGATGCGAGGTCACTGGATGTCATTGGTGAGTCCAAACTTGGGATGAATTTTATTCAGTCACCTTAACCACATAATACACAAGGGACTTTACACAACCTTGCTCTTGGGAGTCCATTCCATTTCCTCCTCTCCTTCCATATTTCTCCACATATTCCACCTCATTGTCAGTTTTATGATTAGTCTACATCTTGGTTGATGCATTGTTAGTCTTCGGTAAACTCTTGTGGGTTGATTCTTAACGATTGTTTCATATGTCATTCTGAGAGCCTACAGACTCTTTGGTTTGTGGGTTTGTCAGGGCATAAAAGGCATGAGCCTACTTTGGGAAGGACCTACTGGCATTCCTTTTTGGTGCAATTGTTAAGTTCTTTCCCTTAAACATTCTTTGCAATCAACCATTTCTTGTTTCATCCCCATCCATGATATCCATTTTATTAGCTTCACCAATGTTATTTCCCTAATCTTCATTTTTCCACCTTATCGCTACCAAAGGTTTGCTCTTAGTTGTGGGGGCCCTATCACAAATTTTTCCATTCAATCACCTATCTCACCCCTACACCTTGGGTAGTTATTAGTTAAAAACCTCTGACCCAGTATCTACCATACCCACAACCCTACCAATGTGCTTATATCAAGGCAAGGTATCAACTACATTATGGCTTATTTATCCTTGCTAATTAGTGATTTTGTTGTCTATATAGATGGAAATTACACAAACAATGGGGATAAGAGGAAACACATGAGATGGACTAGAGTTGGAGCATTTATCCAAGGAAAAAATTTGGTCATGTGGCTATGGATGAATAATGGAGTGCATATTTTTGACATTAGCAGCAACATGCCTCATTTTCTTTTCTCTTTCTCTTTCTCTTCAAGCTATTAGATGAGGGTCTAGATGTCATCTATGTATAGTGTTCACCACAATGGGCATGAACACCAATGTTGTAATATGTTTGTCAATCCATTCATTGGGCACTTTGAGTCTATTATTCTCTATCACTGTCAGTTTTCATTTAGTCAATAATCCTATACCTTTCCAATATTTTGTAAGGAACTCAAGGATGAATTTTCATTTAGTCATGGAGGTATGATAAGCTATGATATCAGGGCCACGATATTGCATATGAGATATCGGAGCCTTCCAAGCGATATTGGACATCTGATATTGGGGTCTATCTTGTCTCCAATAAATAAGAGGTGGGCATATTTGGTTTGGTAATAATTGGTTAATTTAGTCTTATTTCCTTACCCAAACTCTTGCCTTTTTTCTTTCTCATAAAATTATTTCTGAGTGCCCACAATAAGAGTCATAAAGTGAACGGATCTTTATTCGAGCATTGTGTACCTGAGCATACCTTGTGACTAGAAATAAAAACAAACTTTGTGATAAACCTTGCAATATTTATAATTTTTTATTTAATGTTATTTATAGTTATTTAATCCTTTCCTTAGTTAATCAATGTTCTCTCTCTCTTCTTGTTAACTCCCCCAAGTAAGCACACTCAGTACGACCACTTCGAGCATGCGTGGAACACTTGGTAATCTAGTAACAATTAGCATTTGGTAATCCCAGTAGTGTTGCATTGGTTCAAGATGTGTACGGAAAATGGGAACAAATGCTAGTGTTAGGACTAGTTAGAGCATAGTCAATTAGTTAAATTAAATTGGTTACTTAATTAGTTCACTTCTCCAGAAATAAAACATAAAAATATATAAAAAATCATATACCTCAAGTTCACTTAACCATACAATCACACTATACAAGTAAGCTTGGGAAGATAATGATTGACTAACCCATCTGGGTTCTGTAAAGGTGCATAAGCACTTAGTCCTTGGAATTCGACTAGATCGTGTGTGTATGCTCGTATTCGTATGGTTGAGCATAGGGATACCTCGTTGCTTATCAGATGTGATGATAGGTTAGGGATTAAACACTCATCATCGTAGGGTAGTTTATGATTTATTTTCATTTATTGTTAATTATATTAATTAATTATATTTCTATGTTTACAATTAGTTTACCAATAGTTGAGACAACACTATTAATCATGTGCCTCACTTAGAATAAACCATACAATAACAATGACCACTACGAGTCTAAGTGAGAAGACAATGGCCTACAATCATAATAAACTATAGTAGAGACCATACTAGCCCCAATCTATGGATTATAAGGTCTCTTGCAATGCTTGTAGATCATATGGTTGAGTGTTAGACATACTTGTTGCCTATTGTTTGGTGGCATTACTAAGGATGGTGGTAGTGATCTAGTTAGTTGTATCCTAAAAAATTATTGTTAAAGGCTTTAATGATTCATCTTTTAGGATATTTGATCCTTTAGAAGTCCCACACACATTATTAATTGAATTATGAATTCTTCTCACATAGTAAATAGCCCACCATGTGATGAAAACACAATAAATAATGACAAAACCAATGTTGAAGAAGAGTGAAGTGAGATATTACAAGAAAACATCTCATATGCTCATCCAAACCCCTACTTTTCTAATTTTACCTTCATATACCATCAACATGAACAATTTTGTTAGAGTGACTTGTAGGAAAATGTGTTGCCACCAAAATAATTAGCTCCATCCATGCTTTAACTAGCACTTCTAAGTTTTGATCTTGGCTATGCCATTAGTGGCTACTATGTTACTAGAAACATGTTTAGACCATACCACCCAATGTAGGCTCAACTCAAGTAAGATGTCATGATGAGAACAAGACATGAATATGACAAGGATAAGGATGTAATACCTTTGACATCCCAAACCAAGAAGGAGAATACAAAATATAAGTATAAGAGGTTCCATCATCATTCATCTACCTCTTGTCCTCTTATGTTCTACATTAAGGATCCAACACATCAAAGACTATATTCCATTATAGCAAATAGTCCTAAAGAAGATGGAGTAGGTTCAAGAACAAGGAGAGCATCAAGGCCTAGGACCTCTAATAGATCTAGAAGAAATGCACAAGAAGATCATAAAGGAAGAAAAAGATATCATGGTAGTTCTTTTGGTTGACCACTTTCCTCTTTCTCTTCACTATCTAGTTCTAATGAGGATGAACATATGCAAGGAGATAGAGCTTCATCCAAAGATTAGAGTAAGCAACCTAATGATCATCAATGGAAAAATCCAAATGGCCATGATAAGAGGAATTCTAATAAACATCCTAGAAGAGATAGAGACTAGGATAGAAGAAGGAAAATAAGGAACATAAGAGAACACACAATAGGCCACCATGATTGGTTAGACAAAGATGGTAACTATGATTATGACATGCTTGATTATGATGAATCACTGTCAACCACAAGAAGCACATAATTTTTTGATTTCACCTTTATATACCATCAAGATGAATAGTTTTAATGAATGAACTTGTAGGGAAATGTTGTGTTGTTATCCAAACAATTAGCTCCATCCATGCTTTAACTAGAACTCTTGAGGTTTGATCTTGAATATGCCATTAATAACTACTATGTTACTAGAAACATGTCTATATCATATCATCCAATGAAAATTCAACTGAGGCAAGATGTCATGATGGAAACTAGACATAAATACAACAAGTGTAAGAATGCAATACCACTGAGATCCCAATCCAAGAAGGAGCACATAAAATATAAGTTTGAGAAGTTCCATCATCATTGATTCACCTCTCCTTCTACTATCTTCTACACCAAAGTTTTAACACATCAAAGACTACATTCAATTGTAGCAAATAATCCTAGAGGATATGGAAAAAATACTAAAACAAGAAGGGACTCAAGGTGTAGGACCTTTATTAAACCTAAAATAAATAAACAATAAGACCATAAAAAAAAGACAAGGATATCATGGTAGTTCTCCTAGATGATCATCTCCTCTTCCTCTTCAATAACTAGTTCTAATGAGGATGCGTGTAGCCAAGGAGATAGCACTATACCCAAAGATTAGAATAAGAAACCTAATAAAAATCCTCAAAGAAATCCAAAAGTTCACAATAGAAGAAATGCCAATAGGCATCTTGGAAGAGATAGAGTATGAACCAAAAGACATGAAAGGAGGCACATAAGAGAATATAGAAGATACCACCATGATTAGGCAAATAATGATGATTATTGATTATGACATGATGATGAAGAATTACTATTAGCTACAAGAATCATGATCCAAATTCATGACGTAATGAATATTCTCCACAAGCATGAAAAGAAGAGTTACATTAAATAACTCAATATAAATAATATTTTAAAATTTTATTAATGCTACAAATTTGATTTGGAACATCATCTACAAGCCTATCATGATCCCTTGTCAAACATGGAAAGAAAATGATAAAATTTGAAGCTCTTTCCAAGGATATTGATCAAAGAAGTTGAAAGTTAGTACTAATCATTAGAGCTAGAATCAATCTATCAATGGTTTATAATGCTTAAGCTCTTCAACAAAAAGTACCATACACATTACAGAGTATCCAACCTAAAAATTAAATCCAAGGATAAAAACAAGGGAACAATGAATTCCTTGATGCAACCTTGGGTAGATACTACTTTTTTTTTTGCATAAATGCTTAAGCCATGGGTTTTCTCAAAGGGAGTAACTTGATCATATCATAGATGGGCTTCAAAATAAAACTAGAGAAACCCTTAGAAACTATGCTCAAGGGAGGTTGTTAGGGCTAAGAGCCATTGATTCTAAAGGCCTATTGATATGGTGGTGAAAGGAGAAGAAGAGCTATGCAAAATAAATAATGTAAATGAATATATCTAGGACCCATCCCTTTACAAGAAGAAGGTTCATATTTGTTATTTTCAAGAGGAAGAGACTCCTCTTAATGAAGTGGTTTAGTAAAAAACTATACACATGCAAAAACCTATCACTAAGATAGTAATAAAGATTAACAAAACATGAGATTTGATGGATGAGAAATTCACATCCACTTTAAAAATAACGAGAACTCAACTAAGAAGGAAAGGGAAAAGGACTAGAATAGAAAAAAGAAAAAGGATATGGAAGTAGAAAAGGACACATATATTGACAAAAAGATAAATATATGATGGTGGATGAGGTTACATATTTAGATTAAAAAGAAGATGATGTATGTGAAATTTTTTAGTATGAATATTTGAAGGATTTTTTCCCTATCGTGTCACATTTGTAGGAATCTAGGGCTTATGCTTTAAATTCAAAGTTCATGAAAAAGTATATGTCCAAAAGATTACCTTATCCATAAGGCAATTACAAGTTTTCCTATTGATAACATTACTATCCAAGTAGGGCTTCTTCTCATTCTCAAGAGTAGTATTAATAATAGTGGCAAAACTTATAGTCTTGAGGGATCTCACCACCTAAGTAGTAGTACCCTTATCATCAACCAAACCCTTATGAATACTATGTCTAACTTATTTCCCTAATGATCCTACTACTCATACCTCTACCTACTATTTTGATCCTTTTTAATACCATCAACTTGCAACACCTCAACAATAATCCCCATCATATATCTTTCATAATCCATTACAGACTTCTCAACACTCTCCCATTTCTCTTCAACTTGGGCCACCCTCCCCAATGTAGGAAGAGTTATCATTACCACTGTAACAAAAAATACCACTTGCATTATAAACATCTAGTGGGATGATAGTGCTAGTAGCTTGGATTAGAAGCTTAAGAAGTGCCCCTTCTTTAGGGTAATTCCCATACCTACCAAAGAAGCTAGTAGACCTACCATTCCACTAGGACTAGTGTGGGGTTACATGAGATAAATTTGTTTCTTCATAACAATGCCTTCAAATCTGATGTAAGAGCTAACAATTATTGCCTCTTGAAAACAAAATATAAATATTTTCATGATTACACATGTTACAAATTGGATAAAAGTGAATACTCTTTCAAAGAAGAGAACACATATAGGAAGTCCTCTTATCTATTTGTAAATTATAGAAAATCCTTCTTGCAAAGTTCTATTAAACTTAGGCTCAAGTATAAACCTCATTTCCAACGAAATGTATAAAGCTTGGAATCTATTCCTAATGAAAAAAAGCAAATGTTTGATTAAAACTTGTAGACCACTCCATCGCTCTTTCCTTGGAATGGATCGATGATGTGGTGACCACAATCAATGAGTGGTCATATCCAATAGATTACTTAGGGATTGATATTGATAATAACAAAATAGAATTTCTCCTCATCATGGGGAGAGCTTGATGCTAAGATGAGCATAAGAGATTTTTGTCTTAAGATTTATCAAGGAAAATGAGCATGGCATCATGGAGAAGTAACACATTCCATGCATTATTTATAATGACATCAAGTGCAATTGCATGTGCAAATCATAAAGCATCAAACACATAAAAATTTTAATATTCAATGCTTTAGCAAAGGGGGTATATGTGCAAACATGCTTATATGCAACAACCATTAAGCAGAAAGACATCTAGTAGCTAATAGTAGAAGAGAGTTGCAAATCTAATATTTGCATGAAACTAGCAAAGAGACTTATTAGCTTTTAGGTGGACAAGCTAAATGAGATGGACATAATGTGGCTTTAACATTTATAAATAAGGCATGTGCAAGAAAAAGAAATTGACTATGAAGAGTTGTAATTTCTTAGAGAATTAATGTTGAAACCCATAAAGTAGGAAACATTACCAGAATTATTGGAATATATTTTCCTTGAAGAAGAAAAACCAATAATTCTCAATGTCCAATTAACATAAGAAAAGAAGTAAAATTTGCTTGAGATGGTCAATAAATGGTTAATAAATTTTTCTTGGTCTTATAATGAAATTACAAATATCAATTCACATATATGCCAACACCGCATATACATAGATCTTGTAATGAAGTCAAAATATCAATCAAAGTGCAAGTTAAATCCAAAATTGAAGAAGGTGATTAAGTAAGAAGTTAAAAAGATACCAAAAGTAGAATTAATCTACTTTGATAAAACCATTTTTTGAGAAGATGTGATATTGTATCTACAATATTGTATCAATGATATCATAGCTACGATGTCATAGCCCATGTTACATCATTGTTGATGTAATATCTCGAGATCTGTGTAGCCCTATAAATGCAAACACTTGGATGCATAATTGACAACTTTTCATTCCAACCCTTAGCCAAATTCTTGTAGTTTTGGTTTGTAGTTAGTGATAGAGTGAATACCCATAATGTGGTGTTGAGTAGTTGTATGGTGTCTTTATTCGAGTGACTTGGACTTGGACACAATTCATGACTAGGAATAAAGATCAAGATTGCTTTTCATCATTGTAGCATTTACTTAGTTTTTTAATGTTTACTTAGAATAATTTTTTTACTTTACTAGTTAATCATTTACCTTTTAAGCACTTTACTTTACATGTTATTAGTAAGTGGAATGGATATGATTGGTTTTAAGCACTAAGTGTAGCTAGTTGATAATCCAGCAGTGACATTGCTTGATTTGCTTAGTAATAATAATACTTGGTAATCCTAGTGATAAATACATGAGTACAAGGCATGTACAGTAGACTAGGACTGGATATCCGTCACACTAGGCTAAGTTAGATTTATGTTTTCTTAGTTAACCAGACTTAGAATTTTATCTTCAATTATGTTTACCATAGGAGCATTAAGAGCCTTACAACATCAACCAATCATATGCCTCGCTAAGAGTTAAACCATACACTCAAACGTCACTAACTCAAAGTGAGAGACAACAATCTTAAACTCAACATCAATTACTAGCATAATTACATTGTCCATTTGTGGATTATGATTTGGTCATGTGTAGACACTCATGACTTGTATGGTAGAGTGTTGGGATGCCTCCATTGCTCATCATTGGTGCTATTATTAGTGATGTGTCAATGTGTGTGAAGTAATTGATCTTATAAAGATTGTTATATCAAGAACCACAAAGTATATCCTTATACCTTTAATCATTCTTAATAACACACATGTAACTAAGTGTTAAACAAACAATATGGCTTTAGCACTTGAGGAGAAATCATCATCTACTAAAGAGCCACAAAGAGGTAATGAAAAAATACATGATGATGATGATTAGAGTGCACCTATGCAAACATGAATCTCATATGATCACATATATTCTTACCATATTGATTTTACATTCATCTTTCATCAAGTTGAGTAGATGAGATGGAGAGGTTTGCAAGGTAATTTATTTTGCTTTCAAAGTGTTTAGCACTAGCCATGCTTCAAGTATCCTTAAGGGAAATGAATCTGAGCCATGCATAAGAGGGGTATCATGTGGTCAAACACATGACTAGACCATACCAACCCATAGAGGCACAATTATGAAGTGATGTTGCTATAGAGACAAAGCATGAAAATAACAAGGGAAAGAAAGTCAATCCTAATGTTGTCCTGGAAGAACTTGATGGTGATGCATTCTTAGTAGAAAAAATCCACCATAATCCTGAAGCTCATTCACAAACACATATTATTCATCTAGAGGAACTTGTCAAAGAGTAATTGCATTCAACCCTTATAGAGATCCCAAGAAGAGAGGTAGAAGACTCTAAACATAGGTATAACTCAAGGCTTAGAGCTTCAGCAGGATCACAAAGAGATGAATTCTAGATTCATAGAAGGAGAACTAGCTAGCATCATTCTCCAACTACTTCATCTTCCTCCTCATGATCCTTGGTAGACTTTGATAGAAGGGATGAAGATTTATAGATCATGACAGGGAGAGACATCAGGCTCATGATATGCATGAGTATCATCAAAGGCATCTTGATGAAGAAGATGATGAGTTTGAACTACGAAGAGATAGGAATAGGCATGAAGAGAGAGTGTGTGACATGAGTACCAAAGGGAAGATTACTACAAAAGAGCATACAAACCCAATGACCATGAAGAGCCATTGTTGGCCACTTGTAGCATGATTAACATCAGGGAAATAGTATATATTCCAACTAGGCATGTGAGGGATAATTGCATCAACCAACTCAATATGAATAATATTCCTAAATCTGAAGATGGGCACAATGCATATATGCAACATCATCTTCAAGTATTTTATGATGCCTACATCCTTCAAAATATTAAAAGTGATTAGTAGAAACTCAAGTTTTTCTCTAGGGCACTCATAAAATAGGTCAAGTGTCGGTATAGATCATTGCAACTAGAGTTAATCAGAAGATGGTGTACGATTCTTGAACTCTTCAATGACAAATATCAAACCTATTTAAGAGTGTCTAATCTCAAAAAACAAATCTAGAGATGGAGGCAAGGAACACATGAATCTCTTGATGCGATAATGGGCAAATTCTACTTTCTTCTACATAGAAACCTAGGCCATGGATTCTCGCAAAAGAAATAATTTAGGCACATTAATGATGGGTTAAGGAATAACACCAGAGAAACCCTTGGGGTCTATGCCCAAGGAAGACTATTAGAAATGACCATCCATCAAGTTCAAAGATTAATAGACTAGGTGGTGAAGGAGGAAGATGAGTTGAAAAAGAGAGAATTAGCTGAGGAATATAATTCAGATCCATCTATCAGAAAGTGAGATGTACGAATATGTAACAAGCAAGAGAAAGAAACCTTAAAATATGTGATAAAAAAACTCTACCAATTCAAAAATCTATCAATGATATAGAGACTAAGGTAGATAAGATATGGAACTCAGTGAACGAAAAGTTTGCGCTAGCTCTGAACATCGTTGAAGAAAGAACTGAACAAGCCTTCAATAAGGGCAAGGAAGAGGAAAAGAAAAGAGACTATGGACATGAAAAATATAAGCAAAAAGGCAAAGTTGCTTCAGTGGAACAATGTACTAACTCAAGCTCAAAAGACAAGGAAGGATGCAAAGTGTGCCAATATGAACATCCTAATGGATGTTGCCCTATCATGGCGCATTTGCAAGATTTTGGGGCATATGCACTCAACCAAAGATTTGTTAAAAATCATATGCTAAGATGATTACCTTACCCTCAAGGTAATCTTAGATAGTCGTTCCAACCAGCTTACTATCTAAGTGGAGCTTATCCCTAATTATAGGAGTAGTACAAGTAGTAGTGGCAATAACCACAAGTGTGGGCAATGCCATCATCAAGACAAAAGTATCTATATAGGCAACCAGAATCTCATGGATACTATGTGTAGCATCTAATATCTCTAGGGAATACTTTATTTCATACTTCTCAATATTATGCACTTGAGTACTATAGACCTACCACTTCTAGGATGGATTCCTATCCATATGTACATCAACTAGTGGTTGGTACATTAAGTTAACCTTCCAATCCTTTACTATTAGTGTCATCATTTATAATGCAAGGGGAGCTATCATCACAGCCATAGCAAAAGAATCTGACAAGGGTAATCAACACGTAGGAGGAAGTAATCATGAATGAACCTTAATCCAGGAAATGACTATTCTTTTGAATAAATCTAGAAAAGGTCCAAAGGATAGGAACCCCATCTACTTCAAACCTATCCACATATACTCCTTAAAGAAACACTAAGCTTCCATCCTTTACTAATGCAAACCTAATAATTTTCATGCTGACTCATACCATCATAGACTAGGTAAAGGCAGGAGCACTTTCCTAGAAATGAATAGACCTAGGAAGTCCCTTGGTGTACCTCCAAATTGTAGGTCATAAATCATGCAAAGCTTTACTTGATTATGGGTTAGGGATAAACTTGATATCACAAGACATGTACAAGGCTTAGAATTTTCCATCATTAAAGAAATGTAACATTTGGCTAGAGCTTGTAGACTAGTTAATCACAATTCCACTAGGATAGGTAGATGATGCCATTACTACCACTAGTGGTTGGTCTTATCGTATTGATTGCTTAGTCATTCATGTGGTAAAAAACAAGGGGAATTCCCTATTATCATGGGAAGAGCTTGGCTTAGCACTATAAATGCTAAGCTTGGAATTAGAGACTTGTCCTTAGAAATTTTCAAGAAGGATGAAGTTAGAATTATTCAACAATGTAGAGTTCCATGTATCACATAGAATGATAACGGGTACAACTGTGTGTAGAAAATATAGGTTATTAAATGAGAGAGCAACATAACATGCAAAGGATATGTTGAAGAAATTTGTGTGCAAAGATGATTATATGCGAAAACCACTAAACAAGAAGGTACCCAATGACTAGTTACAAATGAAGAAACAAAATAAAAATTATACATGAAACCATTAAATTAGATCATAAGCACCTATGTGAAGAAAATAGACAAGCTAGAATATTTAAGAAGAAGGAACTCTTATACACATTTAGGCCAAGAGGAAGAAATTGAATTGGGATAGCTTGAGATCCTAGATAAATTTGAATAGGAACCATTGGAGTTAAAGGCCCTACCAGTAGCATTGGAATATGCTTTTCTATATAATAAGAAGCCAATAATCATCAATGCCAACTTGGAAAAAGATCAAAAGAAGAAATTATTAGAAGTGGTCACTAAATGGCCAACAACATTCGCATGGTTTTATGATGAAATAACTGGCATTGATGCATGCATTTGTCAACATTGGATGTACATAGATCTATTTGTTCAGCAACAATGCCAATGATAAAGAAGGCTAAATCCTAAGCTTGATGAAGTAGTAACGTAGGAATTGGAAAAATTATTGAAAGTAGGATTCATCTACCCCATTGTACATAACAAATGGGTTAGTCCTTTGGTTATTATTCCAAAGAAGGATGATAAGTGGAGAGTATGGATTGATTTCCTATTATTAAACTCTACAATTTTTAAATACCATTTTCCTTTGTAATTTGTTGATCAAGTCCTGAATACCATCATAGGGCACCTCTACTATAGCTTTCTTGATGGATATAGCGAGTATAACCAGAGCCACATTACACTAGAAGACTAAGAAGAGATGCTGTTCACTAGTCCATGAGGAATGTTCACCTAGAAGCAAATGCCTTTTAGTCTTTACAATGCACTTGCTACCTTTCAAAGACTAGTGCTAAGCATCTTCCAAAAATAAATAGGTAATGGCTTGGAGGTATTTATGGATGATTTTTCAACCTATGGACTAGAATTCAACCAAGCATTGGACTATTTAGAGTAAGTATTGAAAAGATGTGTAGAGACAAATCTAAAGCTCAATTGTTAGAAAAGTCGTCTAATGGTCCAAGATGGGATCATCCTAGAACATAAAAATTTACATAAGGGAATTGAGTTTAGTCCAGAAAAGATTAGAGTTATATAGAACATCACCCAAAGGACAAAAATTTTCAAGGATGTTAGATCATTTCTAGGCCACATGGGATATTACAAACGATTTATAGAAAATTTCTCAAAAATAGCAAAACCATCAGTAGAGATAACCAAGAAGGATGCATCATTTCAGTAGACAAAATCATGTAAGAAGGTGTTTGAGACTTTAAAATAGAAGTTAATTGAAACACTAATCCAATAAGCTTCAAATTGATCTAAGCCTTTCCACATCATGATAGATACTTCAAATTATGCACTAGGTGTTGTACTCACACAATTGGATGACCAGAAAAGACTATATTACATACATTGTGCCAGTAGAAGCATCATTAGGGCATAGCTCAATTACACCATCATAGAAAAGGAGCTTATGAAAATGGTGTATACATTAGAGAAGTTTAGACACTATTTACTTGGGTATTCAATTTATGTTCATACAGATCATAGTGTAATAAGATTCTTAGTGAATAAATAAGCAATAAGTCCTAGGATGATTAGACGACTTGTCATATTATAAGAATCTGACATTATCATGATTAACAAGAAAGGCATAGAAAATGTAGTATTAAATCACTTATCAAGGTTGAAATGGGATCCATAGGACCAAGGAGAGTCATTTTCAGATCAATTTCCCTATGAAGAACTATTCACAAAGATAATAATGGTTGTTGACTCAATAGAGAAGCCATGGACTACTAATTATATGACCTACTTGACCACACAAGAGCTTCTTGTTGAGTGGAGTAGGAAACAAAGAGAACAATTCCTTCATAAAGTCAAAAGATATATGGAGATAAATGCAAATTTTTATAAGATCTATGTTGATGGATTAGTATGATGGTGTGTACTAGATAGCAATCAATAGAGGATCCTTTAAGATGCACACGAAGAACCACGTGGTGGTCATTACATTGGGCATAGGACAACATTTAAACTGATGATTGTAGGCTATTTTTGGCCTACCATAACTTTACTCAATCTTGTGAACGATGTCAGTGAGATGGAGGAATAACAAAAAAAAAATGATGAATCACAATAATGTATCTAGCCATTAGAACCATTTGATATCTAGAGAATTGACTTCATGGGACCCATTACACCAATGTCGAATGGGAAAGCTTATATCATAGTGATCATTGATTATTGCACAAAGTGGGTAGAAGTAGCTATAGTTAAAATATTTTGTAGCCAAAACAACTACCAAATTTTTCCAACAACATGTCGTAAATCAATTTGGATACCAAGGATGCTTATCTTAGACAATGGAACTCATTTCACAGGTGCTACATTTAAGAAGCTCATGCAATAACTCAGGGTGAACCATAAATTGACCACATCATAACATCCTTAAGAAAATAGTTAGGTTGAAGTAACTAATTGAGAAATTACAAGAATAGTTAGTTGATTTAGGAAGAATTGGAGCACCAAGTTAAATGATGCTCTATGGACCTATAGAACTACATGGAAATTTCTCATTGGATACTTGCCCTATGAGCTATTTTATGATAAATTACCTATGTTCCCAATCTAGGAAGAGCTTCAAACTCTAGCTACTACTAGTAAATTAGACCTAGACCTAAGCTTAGCCCAAAAAGAATGACTTATGAACCTTAACCTATTAGAGGAGAATTGGCTAGTAGCTCTCATGAGTAACGAGATCCATAAAAAGTACTCTAAGTATAGGCATGATGCATGAATATGTCAAGTGTCGATCCAGCTAGGAGATAAGATTGTATACTATAATCCCAACCATGTACAATAAAAGGCTAAGTTTCAAATACTTTCGAAAGGACCATATATCATCTAGGCAACTTATCCATTTAGCATCATGTGCGTTTACCATCTGACTAGTTCACATAATCTTATCTTAGTAAATATCCAATAGGTCAAGCCCTATTATGAACATCCCAATTCTATTATGAATTCTACCTAGTCCACCAATTTATCCTCTACTTATTCAATTTTCTAGCTAACTATTCTTGATAATAGTTGTGGGGATGTTCCATGTGACACGTAGGTACCATACTAAAATTTTCATTTTCTTATGACCTTTTCTTTTTTTCTTGGTATATTTTCCTATATTTTTATATTTTCTAATTTCTTAACAATTTTCTATTCTTTGACATTTTCAAATTCTTTGTCAAATTTTTGTTCTCACTATCTTTTCAATTCTTGATATCTTTTATAGTTTTTCTATACTTTGCCATTTTCTCACTTGTACATATTTTTGTTAATTTTTAATAAAGTGCAAAAAATAAAGCAAGATGTAGTTCCAATAAGATGAAGGTTCTCCTATATTATTAACTCATAAAGGACTGATTACCTATATAGTGAGACCACAACATCCATCAACCCATTCCAACAATAAGAGGTTCTTACCATGGCCATAATGATATTCTTCTCACAATAAAACTAAAAATAAACCTATGATCATTATCCTTGGACAAAAGAGTGAAGAACCAAGTTGGAATGAAAAGTATGTGACATTAAGGAGACTCGTGGATTCTCTTAGACTACTACTGTAAGTCTTATCCCATTATCAAGGATGTATTATTCTCTTGAGTTCGAATGAAAAATGGAAGTAAGAGTACACTAAGTGCAACCTTACCATGTCATTGGAAAGACATGTTACCCATTCTTGAAGGTAGTCCTTTGGTAAGGTCAACAAAGTAAAAATAAAATAAAAGTATAAAATAAAATTTTTGGAGGATCCCATTAGAAAGACATGTTACCCATGCCTAAAGGTAAGTGACTTCTTAGAAATTTAAAAAAAATAAAAAAATGTAATATTAATAAACTCCTATCTTAAACAACATTGCCAAGTGATAATACTCCTTGCAATAGTGGTATTCTTGTGGTTGTTAGTCTTAGGAATGATATAATGCGATGTTACTGAAAAGTGGTTTGGACTTGGTTTGAATCTTGAACAGAAAGGCTAGTGATTGCCTTAACCACACATCACACTCAAGGATTCATTATGCCTATGGTAAGACACCTCATATCCTGAATTTAGCAATCCCTTCTATATTCCATTTCATCTCATTGTATATTTAATCATAACTTTATGGTTCTATATAATATAGTGTTATTTTCCAAATTTAGCGATATTAACATGTGTGTTTTGCTAGACAAGTATGTCTTACATTCAACTCCTTGAGTACCTACAGACACTTTTCGGCATGGTTATACAAAGGCACTAAGGACTAAAGCCTACTTTGGGGAGGATCCACTTGTATAACTATTGTATCTCATACTTGAAAAGTAATTCCACATCATCTTATGCCTTCCAATATAATCAAGACTCAATAAATTTTTTTCATACCATCTTATAACCTGTCCATCAATTCAGAATCTTCAATCCATCTCATATAAACCAAATAAGCTTTTGTTACCTGAAATTCCTTCCTTAAGAATTTCAAAGTCAAATTTTTGAATCTTGAGCATCATCTATGATCTATAATCCTTTAGAAAATATCTATGTTTCCCTAATCATCCAATTGACTCATTTTTCAATGAGAAATTACCAAAATTTTAAATTTTTTAACAATGATGTCATAGTTACAATGTTGTATGCCCTATGAAGTTGCAGCTATGATGTTGCACAAAAAAAAAAAACGTATATATATGCGCCAAGAGTTAGAAATTTTTTCACTTTGCCATTTTACAACAAGAGAAGTGTTTGCTATTTTTTTGAGCATTGACAATCAAATGTTCCCAAGCGATAACTTCCTTATTGTAGCTCAAATTTTCATGATTCTTGAACCTTGTTGATCCCATAGCACTTAGCTTAGTCATGGTGGGGGGTGTGCTTGGGGGGTGTTCTATTGTGCATACATCTAAAAATTTGAGCCAAAACTTTCTAATTCCTAGAAGACATTATAAAGGGTAAGTATAAAATAGTAATAAGAATATCATGGCTAATTAACCAAATTTAAGCTAAGGTACTTAACTAATTCTCCCAATTAATCATATCACCCAAATAAGGGCACAATAAACAAGAGAATGATAACAATTGAAGGTCATAATAATTAGAAGCATAACACTTAGGAGGCTTCTTTTCAAAATTTTTCTAACTCTACAATCATGATAAGATAAGGACTTAATAAAACTAGGAATATAAGAAGGGTAATGAACCATTATGAATTAATGAAAGCACATTAATAATCATACACTCTTATTGATTGTAGATGGTCCCAAAAAGACCAGTAGCTAAAGGACCTTCTCAACAAGGTGGTAAAAGATTAAGAGGCTATGAAAGAGGCCAAGTGGAAGAAAAAATCCCATAAGTTGAACATGCAGAGTAGGAGGCTTAATCATTTAACATCCACTAGCAAACTCCTACTATTGAGCACTCCACGCAAGTAGAGGTAGAGGCATTGCCAACACTGAAATAGGGACAATGTCTCACCTTGTCCAATGAATGGCTCTAAGCCATCTAGATAAGTCTATCATTTCCATGATCATCGTGGAACTCAACTTTGGCCCATTTATGGAGTTTGCCCTAGAAACAGTCAAAACACAACTCTAGGAATCTCCCCTATGGCGAACACTTTCTACCAATGCAAAATGGTACTTGAGAAAGACATACCAATTCTAGAAGAATATAAAAGATGATGCAACCATGAGGATCAAAGGAGTTTTAGTGCCCTATTTAGTAGAAGAAATTACCAAAGCCTTGAACATTCTAAATGAAGGAGCTAATGTGGCATAAATTTCAACAAGATTAGACACCAATACAAAGAAACTATGGTTGTAGAGGGCCTATGGAAAAGAAGATAAGGATTAAAGCAAGCTTTCAGAGGAGAAGATTTATTTCAAGATTGAAATTTATCACCTATTCCTGACAAAGCAACTTAATCGAATCTCAACATATGTGGTTAGAGGAACTGTGATCTTGATGGGTAAGTTTAATGTTAACATTGCACACCTAATTTTTTTTTTGAGATTCAGAGGTGATTCGAGGAGAAGAAGGTGAGGAAACCAACACTACAATTCCCTTGTCTAATAAGGTAGTTGTGCAAGCAAGCTAGAATCTTGGGCTACACCAATGATCTCCTAAGAGAGGCCCAAAATGCTTCATATGTTAAAATGTCTAAATTAGTTCCCCCAAGAAAGATCAATTGGAAAAGCCAGTGGGAACTAAAGGAGCTATAGGTTTAACTTCTTTTGGTAACCTACTAGCTACTAAGTAGTAGCAACAAGCACGAGCCAATAGTCAGCCACGTACTAGAGATAGACTTGAGCAGCAAGCTCTACCATTACCATCACAAGAGTATAGACCTTTAATGAGCCATCTACACTAGATTGCAAATACCATTTATTGGGAAACAAGGGAGGGTACCAACCTTTACAAGGTTAGGGAAAGCTTAGTACAACCCATAGTCTCTATAGATCCTACTAGTAGGAAAGTGTCATTGTAGGTGGGAGGAGAGGGTGATAGGGCATAATAGATTTTTGGGAATGCTGCATCATTCCAATTAATGCTAGAGACTAGTGAAGATGCCACAGTAGTGGTTATGCAGCATCAAGATGCAACAGGATCTGCAAAGGTCATCGCTAATCACATTAAAGAATCCTTCAATGTTCTTGTTGTCCCACTAGTTGATATTTTTGGAGCAAGAGATGTTCAAATGCTCATTGGTACCTTAATGACTTCTACTAAGCATGAAGATGTGCTAGACAGATTGCTATAGATGGACTAGGTCATGTATAATCTTTTTAATATTCCTAGTGATATTACTATAGTGAACTTTGATCTAATTGCTACTAAAGAAAAGCTAGTCATGGATGAAATAAGGGTAGAGCATGTAGAAAACAAGGTGCAAATGTTACAATAAGAACTAATAGCTCTAAGAGCTAAAAGAAGAGAACCTACATAATTCATAGCCCTAGACTAGCTTGATAAATTTAGAATAGATTAGGTAAGGTAACTCATTATCCACAACATCAAGGTGGATATGGAAAGAGAGAGGGCTATGTGGAATGCCTTAGTTGTAGAAGCCCAGACATACACACTTGTCAAAGCTCTCATAGCTCTAGAGGAGGATAACAAAAAGTTCACTGCAGAAAATGTAGGGTTGATAGATGTTGAGAAATAGAAGAATGTTCTCTAGAAAAGTATTCATCAACTACAAGACCAATTAATTAGATTTAACTAGGACATTAGAAAATTTTCCATAGAAAACAAAATCTTATCAATGGAAGAGGTCTGCACCATTTGATAGAAGTTTGCAATTGAAATAAGCATGCAACAAAATGAGGTCAAAAGATATGAGAAGCTCAAGGAACACTTCAAAGATTAGGTGGGAATGTACAAACAAATCAATGTTAAAGAAATCTAGATGGAAAGACAAAAATTAGCTCAATCTCTACGTAGAATTTAGATTGGTAGTCCATCCTAAATGGCCTCACTCATGTCTACTAAGCTGAAGTAAAGAATAAAGGCCTACAGATAGAAAATTTGATAGAGTACATGGGATTAGAAAACCTTTGGTATGCTAATCTGGCCATGTTAATAGCAAGCATGCTAAGAAGTAAGCTTAAACAATAGGTAGTAGCCATGTACACACTGAATGAGAGGGAGTTTGCTAACCAGAAGGATTCCTTGCAGAAACTACATGTCACAAACTTTGAGCTCAAGATTGTAAAGGCTAGCTACCAAGGGTAAAAAGACATAGAAGCAAACCTAGCATGTCGTATTTCAGATTATAAAGAACTAAGAAAGGTGGCTAAGGCTTTTGAGGAGGAAAGGCAATAGTTTGTAGCATGGTATGTGAAGGCCATCAAAATTTTTCTACAACTACCATGCTCGTGGGTTAAAAGTGTCCAACTCCTCCTAATTGGTGTTCTCAAGTTAAGGGTTGGAAGTTGGCGACACTCATACTCCAATGTATCTATGCTTTCGTTGTGGGTGCAAATTGTTTCCCCAGTTCATTCCATGCATGTTGGTGGGCTGCTCTCTTGATTAGCTATCAACCACTCGATGTTCTCTTGTTGTGTGGCTGCTACATACAGGCACCTTTGTATTTGAGTTTCTTAGGCACACTAGTTGCATGTAGGAGATGCTGAGCATTCCTCCATGTCATCACCCTCTAAGTCACTGTATGTGATGCATGGAACTTTCTTCTTCTCGATCTTTCCATAAATGTTTTCCTTAGATATTTCCAAGGAAAGATTATAGATTCCTAGGCATGCATTGATGGTGCTGAGCCATGCCCTCCCCATTATAATTGGGAAGTTCCCTTTGTTACTGTTGACTTCTATCACTAGGAAATCAGCTGGGACAGTGGTAATAATGTCCTCCACCAATCCTAAGGGAATGGTGATGGATTGGTCAGCCAGCTCTAGTTGAATATTACACTTCTTGAGTGGAGGCAGGTTCTAGGCTTTATACATTTCTCATGATATTAAGTTGACTTCGGAACCTGAGTCAAGAAGAGCCTTACATGGTTCATTCCCAGTGACTTGGAGGTAGATTAAGGGACTTCCAGGGTCAGAGAATTTCCTAGGAGGGTGGCCCACCTTGATCCAGTCAGTAACGATATGTGTTAACATAACTGTGTGCGATAAGCTCTGTTGTTGGTTTGAAGGGAGCTCCGAAGCCTTAATTGTTGGAGGAGTGTAGACAGACTCAACCGCTTGTGGTTGTGAGAGCTTGTTTGAGCTTTTGGTTCTGAAGAAAGGTATTCTCTTTGTGTGGTTGTCAGGATCAGTAGTGGGTTGAAGGTTTACAGCTCTTGTAGCATTACATTGCTACGGTTGAGTTGGGAGTTCCCCTTGCATTGTTGGAGTGGGTGGTAGTGGAACTACCGACGTAAGAGATGCGGATGGATTCGGAGGATGGTATTTATGTGGTGTGTCTCCCATAGGAGAAGGAGTCCTAAAATACTCCTGAATTTGGTAGTGACATTGTGGGGTTACGTGACCCATAGAGTCACTTGGAGAAACCGGCTGCTGCACGTAATAGCCATACGGGTCTGGTTGCCGGTAAGGGTATTGTTGCCTAGGAGATGGCATCCCCCATGATTGTGGGTGTTGCCACTGCTGATGTTGCTCGATAGGTTGTGGTGGGGTTCCACTTGGATAATATGTTAACGAGTGGTGGAAATTCCTTGGGTTACCTTGGGGATAACGTAACCTTCAGGGTGCTTGCCTTCTGTTAAGTCTTGGGTTGAGCGCATACATCCCGAACTCTTGCAGATGTGAGATTATTGGGCAACATCCTTTAGGATGGTCATATTGGTAGATCTCACATCCACCATCATTGTCTGTATCCAAATCCACAACCTCATCGGTAATAGTCATTTTTCCCTTACCCTTGTCATGTGCATGGCTTGAATCTCTCCACTTTTTCTTATCATGGTCACTACTTCATTCCTTTTTAGACTCCTCTATGATTTTTAGGACAGTTTCAATTTTACTATCTAAGGAGCTCCATATTTCATCTACCTTAGCTGACACTTCCATTGTTAATTTCTAAAGTAGCAAGGTTTTTCTATTTATCAACTCTTCGAGTGGTGACTCATCCTCTTCCTCACAGAATCTTACTCCCTTCTTTCGGAGGGAAGGATCACAATTGTACTCTTTCACGCTTTCTCTTTTCTGTAGCTCCCCTTCTTCTTTAGTTACTTGCTTCAATAATCTATGAACTTTATGGAACCTAAGTTCTAATAATCTCCCTTGGGCATATGTCCCAATGGTTCTCCTAGTTTCATGTTTTAGCCCATCCACGAGGTGGCGGAGTTGATCCCGTTGTGCTTAACCATGGCCTGGGCAACGATGTAGCAATGCATAATATCAGCCCATGGTAGCATCCAAGGGTTCATGATTACCATGCTTCCATCCTTGGATCTACTTACGCAAGTTGGACACTCTAGAGGATGTTTGGTATTTATCGTTAAACAATTCTAGCATTGTACTCCACCTCCTAATGGTTTTCGGCTCTAAAGACCGGTACTAACTCTCTGCTTCTTTTATGAGTGTCATAGGAAATAAATTTAACTTCTGCCACTCGTTTTCAATATTCTGCAAGGCACAAGCATCGTGGAATTCCTGTAAGTGGTTCTGTAGATCAGCATTGTATCCCCCTTCAAATTGTGGGATATTATTCATGTCTAGTGTCTTGATCAGGCTATCTTTTTGGTGCCTTGTAGGTATTCTAATTGCCTCTGTAATGTCTAACATACTCCAAGTTGCTAGTAGGGGTTCATCATGATCATCTCTCTTATGAAGTCTATGATGCCTACATGGTTCCCTACTTTCTCTTCTTTCATGCCTTGACTCTCTAGAATGCCCTTGTCCTCGCTCTTGACTCTCTCATTGAGGTCTCTCATTTTGCTTATCCTTATCCTCACCATTATGCTCTTTGTGACTACGTCCTGATGTGGAAGGAGAGGGTGAATGATGTGATCAAGGGGAAGAAGAAGGAGAGCCATCGCCATGGCTATGTCTCCTACCTTCTCTTTGGTGATCCCTGTCCCAATTGTGATGATGATTAGAATGCTTACCCTTATCTTGTGCTTGTGTTCCCTCAGTGAACACTTGGTGTTCATGGGAATCAGAACCAGGGTTATGTATCGTGGAGTGCAGGTCCTGATACCCCACCTCCTCACTATCGTTAGGAGTGGGAACATCATTTCGTGGAGAACCTATTGAGATAGGTTCGCCACCCTTAATTTCTCTTATGATGGGTGAAGCATTACGGGGGCCCTTGCCCTTCAACGATGTGTGGTGACTCTCCTGCCTCAAGTCCCATTGATGTTGCACTTCTGTGGGATGGTAGTCCCTTGTGTCATAATCTTCTATAATGTATTTAGTGTATAGCTGTGTCATATCTATCTGTGAAAGAGCATGAAGGAGCATGTTAGGGACTACTCGATTTGGGGGTAACACTATATTACCTTGCAAGTCTTGCCAACGAAATTGTTCATCCTAATGGAGGATAAAGGTAAAATTAGGTATATACTCATCGTGATGAGTATACACTACCCGATACTCTTGAGGAACTGGCGGATCTGGGTTACGTGTGTTAGACCACCGACTGTCTCTTATGTGATCTCTAGGTGGTGAAGTGCTTTTATGAGAAAAAGAAGACATTGTTATTTTGTCGGTGTGCTAATTGACAGTTGTTTAAATTTTCTTTTGATTAACCCTAAGGGTTTGTTTAAGCTTCCCAATGATGTGGATGACTTCCTATGTTCTACTTAGTGCACAAACAACTTAGTCCCCAACAACGGTGCCAATGATGAGTGGCGAGGTACCCCTACACTCAACCATACGAATACGAGCGTTACATGTGCGATCCGGTCAAACTTTGCAAACGAAGTTCCTACACACCTTATGGAACACTTAAGGTTAATCATTTGTTTTCTTCCTAGACTTACTTTTCTTTGTCACAGTTGTATGGTTAAGTAAGTTTGAGGTATGTGATTTTTATATCTTTTATGTTTTATCTCCTATGCTAATGAGGGAAAGGGTGAAGAGACTAAGTAACTAACTTTAACTAACTAACTAAGCCTTAATTAACCTAGCATCAGTATCTGTTCCCACTTATCGTTCACACCCTAAACCAATGCAACCTTCTAGGATTACCAAATGCTATTCGTTGTTGGGATTACCAAGAGTAACACATGTGCTCGAAGTGGTCGTACTGAATGCACTTAACTATGGGAGAAGGGTTGAGAGAGATTTAATTCACTAATAAATCATTTAAAAAATTAACAATAAATAACAATAATTAAAGTCCTATTTAGCCTATTCCATGCATTGCAAGGTTTATCCAACAGTTCGTCTTTATTGCCATACACAATTGTATCTTCAGGTACAAAATTGCTTGAATAAAGATCCGTTCACTTTGGAGCTCCTACTGTAGGCACATGGAAATTATTCTATCTTTGGAGAGGTAAAATTGCTAGAGTTTCACTAAGGTTCTAGATCTAGATGGAGAAACAAGGGAGAGCCGCCTCTTATTTATAGATTTGGCAACGCGACGTGATATCGCGTACGCGATATCGTGAGAGAAGACGCGATATCGCGTACAATACATTGTGTACGTGATATCACAGCCCATGCGATATCACATCCCATCAGGTGCTTTGGTAATAACAAGAATATAAATTTTGTAATTAAGTGCACTCATTTTGGAGTAGAATTTGGATGGATGACCTCTTAGGAAGTTTCATTTTTTGCACCAAAGGCCTTCAACCTTAGAAGCCATAACTTTGATTTTAGAAGCCTTTTTCAATGAACAAAGAGTTTTTTCCTATATTTTCAACCTTCCAAACATAATGGTAAAGTCAAATTCATCTTAGGGAATTCTAAAAATTAGTTTTTACCCTTTTCTTGATA
>MNCI01024571.1:299655-321621 GCA_015680685.1 Gnetum montanum | reverse complement strand
ACATACCTCAGACTTGCTTAACCATACACCGTGACACTTACAAGCAAGCCTGGGAAGACAACGAACGATTAACCCCAAGTGTTTCTTGTGGCGTTAAGGCATTTAGTCTGCGGAGTTCGACCGGATCGCGTGTGTACGCTCGTATTCGTATGGTTGAGTGTAGGGGTACCTCGCCACTCATCAAAGATGTATCCAAACCAACTTGAAGCTTAATTAGTAAAAGCATCATTTCATGATCCATATGGACATTCTGGTAGAGCACCAAATTTTAGATAGAAACATTAAGATGGACTTGAAAAAGATTAGAGTGATCCAAGGATTCACATAGTGTAACACCCTCCTTCCTAGTGTTAGGTTAGAGAGGGTTACATTAGGTATAATACACTAAATGAATAATTGGTCATGATAAGAGATATTGAAAATTAAAACGATCTAATGCAACGATAAGGAAGTGGAAGAAAATAATGATGATACCATGACCAAAAGGGTAGGACAGGCATTAATAGCAAAAAATAATATGATACAACTATATAATATAAATAGACTAGTAAACAGAAAACTACAACTAAACTAAAATTGACAATAGATCATGTAAGTATGAAAATAATCGATAGCCATAAATATCTAGCAATATCAAGTATAATTAGTAGTACATAAAATTATGATATGTAATGCTTGATAAAGTAGTCAAATACATGTTCAAAATGTTATCATATGTAAAGAGATAATAGGCTTAAAATTGGAAAATGAATATGCATAATATCTAAATATTAACAGCAAATGTCAAGAGATCTTTGTACTTCACCTAGCCCTAATGACATGAAAATAAAAAATAATGTCCATATATATTGAGTGAGAAACCTTAGCATCTCTTCTAGTTGATCTAAGGGCAAGTCTCATGGTGGGCTAGATGAAGGCATGATGACCTTCAAATACATGTTAGTAGAGTACAGGCATACCTAATGTCGTTATTGCATTCCAAAATTTAGCTTAATAATTTCCATGATTAAATTGTAAAAATCTTAATACTTAGGGTATAGGGAAAAAAGAAGACTCTTATAATCTTATATTTCTATACAATGGTTGGTGATTCCTAACAAAACCTTATAAAGTATCCTTTGAAAGTCTTCATGAATTGGATGGAAAAATTGCATGTGTAGATAATATATGATAATAATAACTTAGTGAATATGAACCTAAACTACCATATTATATTAAAAAATGGTTAAAATTGAAAATTTCAAAAATTACAATTTTAAAAGTAAAAAATAATGCCTATATCAATATAGTTTAATACATAAAATGCTAAATATAAATGTTAAACACAAGATAAATATACAAAATTATTACAAAATAATAAATCTATTCATGTAGCATATATTCTTCTATGTAGCATCAATTTATCTGTATGACTTCTATCTTTAAATGTGACATCTATCTTTCTATGCATCACCTATCTAGTACATGAATACTTATCTAGTACATGAATACTAAGTTTATAAGTGAAATCATTACCTTTGAGCTAAATATGAGTGCTCAAATAAATATGCTAAAAGAAATATTAGTATTAATACATCATGCATAATAGTTATTAGCACTTGAGCATAGTTGGAATTGTAATCTTGACAATTGCAAAAGTGCGTTAGTCTATATTTTGCATGTTTTTAGAAATCAATTAAGCACTTCCAATCAAGCAATCAAAATTCTCAATAATTGATTAGGATGATAAAACTAGAAAATATATGGAAACAACACTTAATTATTATGTCTAAATAAAAACTTAGTGTAGCGACTGAAAATTTCGGTCACTATCAAATCTTAGCGCAAGAACTTTAACCTTGAATCACCAAGGCCTTAGAAAGATGGGATTTAGGATGCCCTGGATTGGTTTGGTAGATCACCAAGGGACTTAAAAGAGGGCAAACAAGGTAATAAAAATGAAAATACGATTGTAGATTTGAAAATGTGAATGCATTGAAAATAAATAACAAATCTAATTCATACACAAATTGTAAACTTTATTTTACAAAAAAGAATAAAAATAAAGAGAGTTCAGAGATTGTGTACAAAAATTTGCCTTAAAGCATAGCAAGGGGGTTCACTTGGATGGGAGTTCGGAGTTCATTGAAGCTGATGTGATCAACTTGATGATCCGATTGTTTTGCCACATGCGATGTTCTCGAACCTTTGATACTTTCACATATTTGCAATGTTGGCTATGTTGGGGGTCTGAGTGGTGTGAGGGATTTTGGGTTGTAAGTGTGAGCAATGTTGGGAGTTACAAGGCCATAGGGTTTTCACACTGAGATGAGCCAAGAAACAACGTGATTACAAAGTGTGCAAGTGCTCTTGGATGCAAGAATGCTTGAAATGCCAAGGGGGTGTGGCTACAGAAATTGTGGAACTTGTAAATGGTGTTGCATGCGTGATTTTATAGGGTTTTGGGCCTTGGATCTTGTTGTAAATCGCGCTGTAAAACTGCTGCAAATTGGCTACAAATTTGTACCACGCTCAAGTTCGGTGGATGCCCAAATTTGTACCATGCACCATATGGCAACCCACTTTGAATATCATCCTTGTGTAATGTTCCAATCCATCCATCGGTGATGGTTGTTGCGTCAGCGTTGGACCAATGACTGTGACAATCATGATGCTGTTGGCAGAGAATGGCAGGACTCTGTTTGGGTTTTTGAAGAGGACTATTCCCTGTTTGGCCACTTGTAGAGCCAAGTGTTGGTGCAACGTCAGGTTGCCATCGTACATTCCGAGTCACATTTGCACAATCAGTGAGTTGAATAAAGCTTGCTATGTTCACCATAGATTCTTGCACCTTCTTTTACATGCTTCTGGTGCCATGGGACAGTGCTTTCCATGACTACGACACCGTCAACTCCGAGGGCACAACCGATGGGTTCTACTATTTTCGATCATCGTAGCTGTTCATGGCCAATGAATCACGGGCTTGAGTTAGGTACATTTGCTGTATGGGTGGCACGCTAAACGACCTCTTGCGATGCATTTTCATAAAAATAACGAGGTGTGGATAAATCGGAGGGCTACCACCTTTCTGGAATAAGCTCAAAGACGTGGAAGAATACCGGACTTGAATAGACCAAAAATACAACAAATATATACAACTCATCTCACATAAATCACAAAATGGAGGTTAACTTTTGCCATCCTTCATGTACTGAGAGAAACTAGAGACTACTTGAAACACCCTAAAAATTTGCATGTTATAATCAATCTTCATCATGTATCTTTCATTCCATGAAACTTAAGGGAAAACTTCATTGTAAATGTGAAAATTGTAACCACATTGGGCAATTTCACATACTTTATACTTTTAAGGTTGAAAAATGTCTCATAAGTGGTCAAAGCCTTATTCCTCAAGTAAAAAAAGTCACCTAGTCTATATATTTGGGCTTTTGGGTTGGGGGGGTGGGGTGTGGGGGGCATGGAAGGGTGGGGGCATAGGGTTGGTTGGTTGGAAACACATGTAGGGGGGTGGGGATAGGTCTCACCTACCCATAGCATGGAAGGCTGGGGGTTTTGAAACATTTCCCCCTTCACTATGGAAACTTTCTCCCCTTAGTGTGGAAGTTTCCCCTAGCCTGAAAACTTTCCCCCCTCAACATGGAAGTTTTCCCCTAGCTTGGAAACTTTTCCCCCTCAGTTTGGAAGTTTCCTCCTAGCATGGAGTCTTCATCCCCAGTGTGGAAAATTCAACAAGCATGGAAGGGGTGCCCTAGTTACTATTTATAGTAAATGGAATGGCCATGGGGAAAACACTTACTATGTAAGGTAACCCCTCAAATTTGGGCACCCATCTCACCTAAAATTGCAGTAAATTTGTAGCCATTTCACATCCAATTTTCAGCCATTTTTGCTGGCAAATCATAGCCAATTTGTAGTCCCATTCATTGCCCAAAGATCCTATAAAACCCAACCTCAAATATCATTTAGAGGTTCTAGAATTTCTAGAAAGTTTAACATTTTTTGTTTAGAAATTCCAAGCAAGTTTAGCATTATCAAGCAATTTTTTTGGCATGCAAATAACATTTTTCATAATTCCACACTTGGGGCATTCTCAAGCACTCAAGAGCTTTTGCAAGTTCTCATACTTTCGTTCTCTTGAACCCTAGCATGGAAGCATTGTAGCTTTGAGATTGTGGATTTTGGGTATCAACATTGCACCTCTAGGATTTCCAAACCCTAGCATAGAGTAATTTGACATCCAAATTTTGCACTTTTTTCATCCCTAGTAGTGATCCAACTTGCAGATCTGAGGTTGCAGTAGTTAAGAAAGGTTCCATATAATTAGGAGTGGTTTAACAACTAAATTGTGGAGCAGAACACATCAACTTCAACGAGCTGTAAACTCTTACATAAGTGAAACCCCTTTTTGCTCATCTAGACATCATTTGTACACATTTCTCTAACTTATTCTTTATTTTTTCTCAATAAAGTTTTAAGTTTTGAGTTTTGTGTTAAAAAATAAATTTGTTTTTTGTGCGTTATTTGAATCTGTTTATATTTCCACATTTCACATCTCATAAGTCCCTAGTTGATTTGTTAGATTGGCTAGGGCACCTCAAATCCTATTTCTCTCATGAAGGACCTAGGGATTTAGGGTTGGAAAACTGCTGCACCTAGGATTGTTGGTTTTGTTTTTAGCAATCAAGGTTTTTGGTTGCAACAGTTTTTCTTCGCATTAGAAGGGCATGAACCTCCACCTAAATTTTGTGGCCAAATCTATTCTTTTTGTTGTTATTTTGCAAGCTTTTTCTTGATTTTTGTAGCCAGAACCTATGAAGAATCAATGTTGGTCTTTCCTTTCCTATGACCAAAACTATAGCATGGAAGTTGCAAGTGGTTGGGTGTTAGCTTTTCATAGCATTTGTTATGAATTTTACAGCCCAAAGCTTTCATTGATATCATTTCCCCCTATTGTTTGTTCCTTTTTACTACCAAAAAATTTGTCTCTAGTTTCTAAAAGTAGGCAATTCAACTCTTTCATGAGGCCCACCACACCCCCTCCCCCCAACTTTTCCAAGATAAGAAATTGGTAACTGGTTAAGACCATTTTTTTGTGGAAAAACCCTAACTTTTCACTTTGGTTTCTAGCCTTCCCCCCATCAATGTTAAGGTAGGAGGTGTAAGATTCCCATCATCTCACCCTTCTTCTTTCCCCTCCTTTGTCATACCTAGCATGGAAGTAGTTGGAAGGCTAGCGTTGGTGAGGTTTGAAACCAATTTAACGACCATATCTACTTTTATTGCAAGTTGAAAGCCATTTTCTAGTTTTTTGAAGCCCAAACTCCCAAGGAATCCAATGTTTCCTTTACCCCTGTAGCAAAAACCTCAACATGGAAGCTGTAGGTGGTATGGGTGCTAAAATTTCACAACATCTATTGTGAATTTCTAGAGCAAAGCTAGTGTGAAAGCATTAATAACCATTTAATTTTTCCTAACACATTTTTTCCCACCAAATTGACATTGGATTTCATACTAACCAAACCTACTTTTCCCTCCTTTGTGATAAAAGTTGGCAGCTTGCCAAAACCATCTTTGGAAACTACCAAGTTTTCATTTTAGTCTTCAAACTTTTCCTTCTTTCTCCAATGGTGAAATAAGAAGGTGTGAAATTTCCACTATCTCACCCCCTTCTTTTTCCCCTTATCATACCCAGTGTAGAGGTAGTTGGAAGGCCAACTTGGGTGAGGTTTGAAACTAACATTGTAAATATTCCATTTCTGGTAAAGGGGTAAACCTCCCTTATCCCCCACTTACTAATTATAGTAAGTACATTATTTTTTGGCATTTTTATTTCCTCTAAGAGTTTGTAAACTTCATTCACTAGAATTTACTCCTATTTTACCATTTATAGCCTATTTTAATCAATCCTCAACACTATAGCCATGTCTTTTCAAAAGTCCACCAAATTGCCCTTCACCCTCATTAGTGAAGATTATAGCCAATAATCCATGAAGATGTGTGGTGCCAAAGACCCAGTCATCATTTAGTGTAGGTGATCTTTGAGGGTTAGATGGGAGAGCCTTGATTTCGTAGCTATAAATGAAGATTGTTATAACTTCATTTGTGCTAAAATATAGGCAGGCATGCTAATTTTGCGAATTGATGCCAAGACCAAAAGGGAGTTTGAGCTCATACATAGGGATGGGAAAGAGTACATCCCTTTCTCGTATGAGAAAATTCCTCCTAACAAATTCTATTCTAGCATCATAGTCTAATTGATTACTGTGGAAGAGGAAGATGACAAGCCTAGCTTTAAGGAACAACAAGAAGAGGAGGATGAATTTAAGGCAAAATTTGAGCTTGAAAACATCTTGAGAGGATTGTTTCAAGAAACATCCTCCAAGGTCCCAACACCTTCCTCTAAAGCTTTTGTTTTCTCCATGGGCATGTTGCCCCAATATTCCAGTTCTTCCTACCCTAGTATGGTAGATCCCACACTAATTATAGTCATACATCACACTTAGCCAATACCACAAACAATCAACTATAGCACATCAATGCCATTTGCAACACAACCTCAATACATAAAATCATTAATGTTGGTTTTTACCACAAAATATCTGTTAAATACTCATATGGTGTTCGCCATGGAATCCCAAGCAACACAGGGGTCACACACCCCATTCATTATGTTTTTGCCTCAAGTACCAACACAAACATCTTTTTTTATGTTTCACCCACAAGCCACTATCATAATGCAACCTCTTCCTTCTATCATGCAACCTATAATGCAACCTATAATGTGGCCACAAGTCTCATAAAAAATTCCACAACTTTTTGTACAAACTATGCAACCTATGGGGCCACTGTAAGGCTTGGATCAAGCCTTTCAAATGATCTAAGATCTAACAGAGGAGTTGAAGAGGCTTAAAGCCTCTACCACACAAACTATCAACATTATGAACTTCTACTAGAATTATGTTATAAGTCCTAGAGTCCCTCCTTTAGCACTTTCTCCTAGTGTACCCATTCCCCAATTTAACAAATATAATGGAGAAGGTGATCCTAATGCTCATCTTATTACCTTTCGATCTGAATTTTTACTCATGAAGCCATGGCCTCATACCATCATGAGGATTTTCCATATGTCTTTCACTAGGAAAGCATCCAATTGGTATCGTGCATTACCCAGAGGATCTATATCCTATTTGTAGGACTTAGTAACCTAGTTTATCAACTGCTTCAAGTTAAGTATAACTTTAAGCTTGACACAATGCTTGACTAACTCATGAATGTCAAGTAGGGGCCCTTAGAACCTGTATAGAAATTCATTTAGTAGTGGAATGGACTACTGAATGAAATACCACAGCCCATAGCTGAAGCCCACCTGCTAGCCATATTCAAGGGAGTAGTTAATGACTTCATCAAGTCAAAAATCTACTACCTTGCTCCATAGTCTTTAAGCCAAGCATTCTAACAAACTAAAAATATAGAGGATGCCATAGAGGCCAGTCATGATCTGGCCTATATAGCATATAGAAACCAACATACTTTAAGAGATAAAAAAATAGAAAATAAACAACACTACTGTAGCAACTATAATCAAGAAAAAAAAAGATCATAAACCAAGGGCTAAAGGTCAATTTGCCCAAGGCCCATACTAATGAGTATAATAACCAACCATCAACTTCTAGGACCACTGCATCGACAACAAATATACCTAACTTTGAAAGGAAGGACAGGTCTAAATACACTACATTACCATCAAAACCATTCAATTTGCTACACCAACTATTAAGAAGTGGATACATGCAACACAAAAAAAATGATCGAAGCTGCTTAAAAGAAACATGAGCGACTATGAAAAATAGCCAAAGATCCCGCTCAGGCAATGAAGGATGATCCCCAATTGCCTAGATACTTTAAGCTAGACCACTTCTACCATTATCATCAACTACATAGTCATGATATAGACTTCTACCTTACGCTAAAGGATGACTTGCAAAGGATGATCGATAGGGGGAAACTGGTCTTTGATGCTTCTAACCCACTTTGGCCACAAAACTAGTCAATGCAAGCCTATAAAGACCCATTAAATGCTACTAATATCCCCTATGTTATTTCAGCATTCAACATTGATGATAGTCAGAGACTTGCAATAGAACCATTCATAATTCAAGTACCCCTTTACAATGAAAGACCTTCTTTAGCTTCTCATAGCTCAAGATCTTCCTTCATTGTGAGAGTAATATCACAAATGCCTCCAAGGAAGCCTTTTGTCATCGGATCTCCCAACCCAATACAACCCAAACAACCATAGACCAACCAATTGCACAATGACCCCATATGGTGGCCAATGCTATTGCCTCTTCCCTATAGCCAACAATTGACAATCAAAAAACTATAGCCAAACAAAGGAATAAGCATAAGCAAAAGCTTAACAAAAAGGAAGATATGTAGATGGAGGTACGAAAGGAAGTGAATCCACCAAAGTTCAGTCCTATTTTGGCTATACCCATGATGTCCTCTGTCCCATCTGCTTCAACCAATGAGCCACAGGAGGACACCAAAGCTCACAACCAAAATAACTAAAAAGAATCACAATAGCCAAAGCCTAAAGTTGATGTCTACATTTTGGAATGCATGGAGGATGTAAAGCACACTTGGGGTGACAAGTCCACAACCAACAACAAAAACTTCCTTAGTGAAATTAACCAAGTCAGGTAATTCCTCAAGCAGAAAAACACAATCCTAAGCTTATATGACCTAATCATGACTTTTGCTACACATCCTAAGGTGCTAGTTAGAATGTTGACCTCCATACCTATTAGTGAGGATATTCCCTCTAATAACGAAGTCATCCATGTAGTAATCATTCCTCCCTCACCAAGGGAGGGGAAGTCAACACCCTTAACATATTGCAATAGCAAAATTACAGTTAATCCCCAGAATGGTGAAGTGACTACAACCCCTTTATTCATAACAATATGCATAGGAAAATTTAAAATACATTGGATGCATGTTGATGATGGAGCTACAACCAACATCATCCCATACACCATCATTGAATGCTTGGGCCCAATTAAGCAAGTACAACATACAACCATAATAGCTTTTAAGTTCTTGAATGGATCAAAATTTTTCATCAAGGGGTTTGTCTCCTATGATTTTGTTGCCAAAGAATAATTCCCTGCAACTACAAACTTCTTGGTGGTGGAAAAGACACTAGGATTCAACCTAATCCTCAAAAGATCTTGGTTGTCTTAGTTACGAGTTGTGTCCTTGCCCATCCATCAAGAAATTTTCCTTCCTTATGCAGAAGTTAAAATCATCATTCATGGTGATAATGCAGCTCCCCTAGTTGTCAATAACATAGACATAGAACAGGGATCTAAAGTGGAGCTTGAAGAAGAAGCTCCTAGCCATGAAGAGCAAAACCCAAGATAGCCAATGATGACAACAGAAGACAATGGGATACATTATCGGATGGACTCCCTTTTAACATTGTAAGTGAAGGGGATGACGAATACAAGATTGTGTAGAGTAGGCCTTACTCACTTCCTAATCTTGCAAACACTAGGTAGAATATGCACAAGTGAAGTTTACCTTAACCTTCCCATGCCTCCCTAATTAGATGCACTGATAACCATATAGCCTTACTTTTAATTTATAGTTTATTACATATGCAATTGTTGTTTTATGCTTTATGCACATAGCCTAATGCATGTAGCCTAAGTTTGTTTGTGTTTTTATCTATAACATTTCTTTATTTTTACTTATGTTTTAAACATCAAAAAAATTTCTCTTTCATACCTTTTTTATTAAGATGTTAAACTCGTACTACTGTCCACTAAGACGTTACATTAGTCACTATCATCCACTAAGACATTAAACTAGCACTACGTTTGCGAAGATGTTAAACTAGCATTATAGTTTGTTAAGAGTCTAAACTGGCGATATGCCTTGCCATGGCCTTAAATTGGTGAAACTATATAACTTGTGCTTGCAATGGCCTAAAACTAGCAAACATCCCTTTTATTAATATATCTCTCTTTGATTAGCCTATTATTACATCAATTAGCTATTTGATTTTATAACTAAAAACATCAACATAGCCATTTTTAAGGTTTACAACATGTACAATATTTACTACTACTATAAATGCATATAGCCAAAATAAAACCAATATTTAAATTTAAAATTAAAATGTTCATAACATACATAGCCATGACCACACTATGTGGGAAAAATGTTAAAGAGTAACAACCATCTATAACATAGTTTTGGCTAATCATATCCATCAATATAAAAACAAAAACAAGCTAAACTGAAGGAGGTTGATGAGTGGCATTTGGAGGAGGAAATGGTGGATCATTCCCACTCTTATTGTTGGGACCACCAATGTCTCTTGAGGTATGAAATGCAATAACATATAGTTAGTTAGTAACCCATAGCCAAAATCATGACTTAAAACAAATACTAAAACATAAAATATATCAAACATGTAGAGATTCTGGTTCCATTACTTCTAGGGGTAGATGGGAAAGGCATTCTTCCAAATGATGGAGGATCTAGTCATCTATCATGGTCACACAATCAACATCCCAAAGATCAATGCTAGAAAGAATGTTGGTCCTATCTATAGTCATACAAGTAGGAGGCTCATGAGTAGCAGTAGCTGTCGAGGTCTCAGCTACCATAATGGCAATTTGAAGAGTAGGGGATTACTCCACCTTGAGAGTACTTTAAAAAAGTTGACAAGCACTCTCCACTTAAATCCCCTAAATGCATAGCTCTCTCTTACGATGTTCAAAGGAAACCTCCTTAAGCCCCTTTAGGTGGGCCTCATGATCGACCTTATACTAATACTTGTGGGCCTTTTGTGTTTTGTTCCACTCTAAGACCTAAGCACAATGATCCTTCTAGTCTTTAACCTTTTGGGAGATGAGGTCCATCTACATATGTTGTTCCAGCATCTCCTGTAGGACTGCTACCTTGTCTTGAACAACATGCCAATAGTAGGCCCATGTGATCTCCTTAGTTCCTAACTTCCCTAAGTTAGCCACTTAGGCCTCCACAAAGGCTTTATGATCTTAGAGATCTCTAATCATGTCCTCCTTCCTTTGTGTATTTTGCCTTAAGGCCATAACTTCCTCCCATAAGGATTTTTTGGACCTCTCTAGCTTCCATGAATTTTTTGTGCACGACATCGCTAAATTAGTAGTGGTCTCATACAACTTCATGGGTAGACTAGACACATCAGAGGGAATCTTAGGCAAAGAGTTTATTTCCATTTCTCTATTGGGATTCCACTCCATGAAGGGTACTACACAAGCACAAAATACGATCATAAAACAAAACCTAAGATAGCCATAATGCAAGTAAAGCCCATGATTAAAGCACATAAAATGAAATCCTTACCGATCTCAGGCACAACCTAATGTAATCGATCGATGATGTCATTAGTCATCCCATGTAGGAACTCCACGTTGTTTGGAGTATCTACCCATGATTTCACATAAAACTTGGGGATGAGAGCTTGTGTTGGTGGCTCAAGACCTATTGTAAGCATAACAATCATCGAAATGTTAGGATGATTCCCAAAGATAACCAATGAGATATAACGAAAATGTTAAGGCATAGGCATACCTAGCTCCTCCTCCTCTCCCTCCACTGAGATGATGATGGAAGAAGTACTTAGTATTACCTCACCAAAGAAAGCATCTAAATCATCTAGACTTGCATTTGGAAATCCTTCAATCATAGGTTACTTTAGGAGTGCCTCTTTTGCACACCTTTGTTTTGCCTCCACAACATCTTGGGTTACTATAACTTGATGCTTATTGACAATCATAGCACATAGAAAACCAGGTAAGACATGAAACCAAAAAGTAGCCATAAAATTTTAAAAAATGAAATAGTCAAATTTAAATAAATCATACTTGCAATTACTTGCTATGATGGATTAAGCTTAAACTTAAGCTTTTTTGGGGTAGACTAATCTAAAGCTGGGATGCCTCCTTCATAGGCCTCTTGAGTTTCTACCTAGCTACTCCTTTGGCCTCCATGCACTATCATCTGACATCCTGAACACTAGTAGGAGATGAGAAGGGCTCATCATCATTAGTACTATCAGGAGACTCATATTGCCTAACATCAAGATTCTTAGTGGTGATGGATTACGTATCATCCATTCCTTTTGGTGGGTTTTTGACCTACACTGTTGGATAAATGTGCTTTATCCAAGGCCTAGAAAGTTGGCTTGGGTCTTGGGAAATCCATCACCCATTCCTATACACCACCAAAAACTCTACAAACCTCTTTAGATAACATGTGAAAAATGAAAAGTGAATATGGATTATCATAGTGGTGTTAGCATGGAGTTTAGGAATCTCCTCTCGAAGCCTAGTAGCCAAAGCAACTACCTAATCAAATCTGATGCCCTCCACTGGAAACTTCTTGAAGGTCCACCCCTATGCTAGACCAACTACCTTCTTTTTTGGGAAATGCATGAGACCTAGATGAAGGATATGATTCCTTTGCATCAAGGTTCATGAAGCTATCCATTGAAATTCTAGAGTGATCCATGTTGGCACCAAGCCACTCTAGAACTTCATTGCGATTTCTCGATTTCCTTACTTTGTGCTAGTGGGAACCTTTGTGCCATTAGTAGAAACATCAAACAAGTCACAAAATAGGCTAAAACCTACATCCAAATTCATCTTTATACCTTGAATAGTTGTGCTAAAACTGCCAATATTCTTATTGAAGGAGTTGATGACATGCAACATCTTTGTACCAGGAATGGAAGGTATAAGTGCCATGAATACATTGATGAAACCTACACACTAGATGTTTTCTTGAACATATCTAGGTGCTTGTCCCTTTAGCCACTCCTATGCTAGTGTCACTTCACCAAACTCTAGGATGAGGGTATCCTCATGATGTGAACTTGAAAGTGGTATAGTAACATCAGTTGAGATGGAAGGTCCTATGAAGAAATAACCAATGTTTAGCATCAATATGAGGAATTTCAATGATTGAGCAAAGAAATAGAACACTCAAGGTTATAACCATACAAACACTAGAAGTTATAGCATTTATGTTTACCTTTCCTTTGCTATTGTGGTGTGGAGGTCCTAGCTAAAAAGTCTAATCCATGCTATCAACATCTACCCACTAGCTGTGCTTTGTCTTATCATCCTTACACTTTTTGTATACACAGTTGAACTTGGTGGCATATTCATCAATGTCCCCTCTTAACTATTGATACATAGTAGTTTTGATTTGAGAAATCTTGGTGAATTCATCCAAAAGTAGTTTGAGCCAATGCTAGGATTTGATCATTGATGATCAAGCCATGATCATTGACCTTCTACCTACAATAAGTTGTAAAATCAATGTAGTTAGGGTAGGTAATCAAGTTAAAATCATAAACGCATTACAATAACCATGTTTACCCTTGTAGATAGGACATAGTGCTAAGCGGGTTCTACAATAATGTGTGAGCTCTATGCACCACCATCAAAGTATTGTTAGTATTATACTAACTATGCTCTCACATCATCTAGATCTCTAAAAGGTAACATGTACTTATGGCATCTATTGGTCCCCATGTAGTCCTAGGAAGTGGCCTATCAGTAATGTATTTGGTAATTAGGTTAGATGCTCAAGGCAACAGTGTCTCCACAAAAACCCCAGCTACATCTGCAGGCAAGTGTGACCACTGCATCACATTGAAGTTTCTAAGGAGGTAGGAAAGGAAGTTCCTTACTCTAGATCACAACCACAATGAGATCTTTCCAAAAGGCATGTCATGTGGAGGAGGGGAGGTGTTGGTCTTAGGATGACCAATGTAGCATAACATACCAACCAACTTTACTATGATGTGGATAGGCCTCAAGAAGACGTTGCATGAAGCAAAGCACAAAANTTTTCTAAATTTATGCATAATTTAGACTAAGACATAGTTTTGGGCTATGAAATTTTGACTATAAAAGCTATAAAATATGGTAATAATGATTTTATGGAATTTATCAAGCTAATTAAGATAAACATATAAGAGCTTTTTACATAGGCTAATTTCACCTCTAACTTGGAAAGTCTTTTTCTATATTTGTTAAGAAATTTCCATTGGTCAGGATGTAAGGTTATGCAAGCTTATGATAATTTTTTCTTGTGGAACTACTTAGACTAATTTAGAAAAACACTTTAGATCTTTTTACAAAGGCTAATTTCATCTCCAACTAGATTTTTTATCCAAAATTTTTAAGTAATTTTCATNAGTTATATATATCAACCACTTCTATTTTCAAATGGGTAATGTACTACAATTATGGGTTTTTCCTTAATTCACATAGCGATAGCAAAAAAATCATGAAAAATTTGTTTGAGCTTCAAATGAAGTGATTCTACCACTGTTTGAAAGCTCAAATCAAGCTCTATGTAGCCATGCTTAGAGAAATGCAAAACCTTTGCTCTTTATTTAGGAAAAATTTGTCACTTTGGATAATAATAAAAAAATGGCACAAACATCCTTATTACACACGCTTCGTGAAAAATTCATAGAAAATTTGGTTTAAGTGAAATCAGAGTGATTCCACCTCTGTTGAAAAGTTGAATCCAACACCTATGTAGACATGACTAGAATGTAGCCAAAACCTTTTCCATTTCTATAGAAATAATTTGCAAAATCACATAAAATTACAAAAGTAGCACAAAAAACCTAACTACGTAATGTTAGGAAAACAACCATAACTTCTTTGTTTCAAGGTCAAATTAAATGAGACAATAGCCATTAGAAATCTTTATAAAAAGGCTACAAATTGATAACCTCTAATTTTAAAAATGTGCAGCCATTATACCAAGAAAAAAAATAGACCTTTTCTTGCTTTTTCATATCAAAACTTATAAGATCTCAAAACCTAGATTTCATATAGCCATGGAAATAGTTGAAATAGCCAAAACCATTGAAACCCATTAAAAATCACACCAAAATAATGTGGTAGGATTTTGTTAAAATTTAATTTTAACAAATCCTAAGGGCTAGATCTAAAAAGAATAGCCATACCCAAAAATTTTGGGAAAAATGCATGAAACAACAAGTCTTATTTTAAAAATTGAATCTACAAAAGCTAAAACAATGAAACGACTATGGATCCATGTGGAAATGACCAAAATAGGAGGTAATATTTTTTAAGAATTTTGTCTTAATTCCTTCACCAATGTAGATCTAAAAAAATAGCCTTAACACATAGGAAGCAAAAAAGTAGAAAAAACCAAAAGAAACAAATGCAAAAATAGGTAGAACTACCTACCTTGGAGTAGTAACAAAAGAAGCCTAGATGGAGATGGACCTGGGAACTTCTTCTAACTCCCAAGCATGTTCATCCACATTTTGAATTATAGGATTTTCACTCTTTCCCTCTTACTTCTTTGGCATCATGGTAGGCTCAATGTTGGGAATGGTTAAAAACTGAAGAGAATGAGAGATCAATGCTAGCTGTGAGGAAGATGGGAGGCTTCCACACTGAGAATTGGTTGTTGCTACCATAAGACCCTCTACTAGAGCTCTCCTCCAATGTTTTGTTGTTGCAGAATGATAGTTGTGATCAAAACTTGCAATATTTGACATATAAAACTAATCTAAAACCTAAACGCACACCTTGAAACCCTAGCTACCAATTTAGTGCATAATACCTAAAAGTGCACTAAAGTACTAGGTGGGAAATTCTAGTTCATGTTGGTTTTGGGAAAAAGGGGAAAAGCCCAAAAACCACTCATCAACCTTCAAAATAGCAAAATTTCAACAGCAAGCATTGACTGTCATCACTAATAAACTTAGGGATCTAAATGATAACTAAAAATGATGTAAAAAGATAAAAATATATTTCCCCCCATTTTCCCACACTAAGAATACTGCCCCTAGCATGGAACAAGAGGGGGAAGCTCAAAAACTAGTTGGAAAACCAATAAATTGACCAATTTTAACCCCAGAAATCCTAAAGGCTGATAGGCATGGTCGATTGAAGTTAAAATTGGGCTAGATCTAAGTTTTATGGTGCCTTCACATTGGAGATTCCCCCCTCCATGTTTCTTAGCATGGATATTAAGGGGGGAAGTTTATTTGGAGTCCATAACTACCTCGAAATAGCATTAACTGAATTTGCATGTGCTCTAGGACCCTATCGACATTGTTTTGAGCCTTCAAAATTCAAGAAACTAATGTTAGAAGGCCACAAATTTATTCCCCCTACTTTTTTATGATAATCACCCTAGTCTTAGTGTGGAAAAAATGGGGAAGCTCAAAAAATGGTTATAAATACCCTAAATGATGAAAATTTGACACCAAACCCTAGTCCTTAATCCCAGTAACCTTGAAGGTTGACATGCATAGTTGATTGAGGTCAACCTCTAAAATTCATTCCCCCCATTCTTCCATGTTGGAGTAACTCCCCCAGCATATAAATAGGGGGGAAGACCTTAAGTACCCTTAAACAACCTTCAAACATGTCCAAAATTAGCCAAAAACTTGCAGAATTGAAGTCTACAGTCCTAGGGGCCTAGAAACTTGGTCAAAGTGCCCCAAAATCACTCAATTAATCAAATAAGTGTCTTCCCATTTTTCCACGTTGAGGATACTATGCCAAGCATGGAAAAATGGGGGAAATCCATTTCAACACCTATTGACACTCAAAATGGCCTCAAATTACCTCAGAATGAATCTGGGAGATGCATAAGTTATAGATCTGAACTTCAACTTCCCTTTTGACCATATTTGACCTTATTTTGCTTGGATATTTATTCTCCATGCTAAAAATATTCTTTTCAATGCTAGCCAGCATGGAAACAAGGGGGAAAGGCTTTAGAACCTACTATTTGGCCTTTACAAATTGCTGGAGTGCTCAATTTTGATGGATATGATCCTATGCTACCTTGGGAAGGTCATGGAAACTTAATTTTGGACCTCTGAGCACCCAAAAACCTATCTTCTTTTGTCTCTATACTAAGGGTCCTAGTTTCCATGCTAAGCCTAGAATGGAAGCCTCAAAACATTTGATTTTTGTGTTCAAATAGCCCAGAAATAGCACTGACTGATGCTTGAACTCACCTAATAGCCTTGTAGCCTCAAAACATGTCTTGCTAAGGACTAAAACTAGCAAAACCTAACCATTTTTACCTATATTAGCTAAATTTTTTCATATATAGCCTAATTTTCTTAATTGTTACCTTATTACATAATTTTTTTCACTTGTTTTTGAACTTATGTTATCTTATTGATCTTGTTAACTTTCTATGACCTTTATACAACCTTATATGTTCATTTTTTGTTTTATTATGGGTCTATTTGCCTTTGTTTGTCCTTTAAATGATATCAAATAATGGGGTTTGACCTTTCATGACCACTTTTTGACACCATATGATCATGGGTCACTATGGCCTTAAACTGGCATCATAGGCCTACTAAGGACTTAAACTGGCATTATGGCCTACTAATGCCTTAAACTGGAAAAATTGTGACCTTTATTGATCATTTGTGTTCTTAATTCTTATACTTCCCTTTGCTTGAACTTCATGTGATCTTTGTTTACCTCTATTACACTTTTTTGCATTGATCTTATCTCATTGATGATCTTCAATGGCCTTGATTGCATTAGATTTGCATATGTTTTATGGCATTTTAAATTTATTTATTCACTGTTACCCAAGTGCCACTTAATATGCCTTTGGTTGATATGCAGGATCCTAATATGAGTACCTAGAAGCAAATCAGTTTTCCTTTGTATCTACATCAAACTCATGATGATATTAAATGGTGTATAGACCCTAATTGCGTAGATCTTGGGCCTAAGAGTCTTGTAGACCACATAGCCTCAACAGAGAAACCTATAGAATGACTTGAAAATCTAGTCAAAAACCTTGACTTAGAAGTGGGAGACATAATCAAAGATCCTCTAGTTAAGGTTCCTATCACAACACACAGTGGTTAGGAGAAAACCCTTAAACTAGGTTCCTCACTAGAGCCTCAATGTGTCTGAAACATGACCAAAGTCTTACAAAATAACATTAAGACAATTGTATAGTCATATGAAGATATGCTAGGCCTAGACCCACATCTAGTCCAACACAACATCATACTAGACCCTAGCATTAGACCAGTTAAGCAAAAAGTGTGTAGGATTTGACCTAATTTGGCGTTGGCAGTTCACAATGAAATCTCAAAGCTCTACCAAGTAGGTTTCATTAGGGCTATCAATTACATAGAATGGGTATACAACATAGTGGTAGTTCCTAAGAAAAATGGGAATACCGTATTTGCATTGATTTTCGAGACCTAAATAAAGCAACCATCAAGGATGACTCCCCTTTGCCTAGTATTAATCTACTTATTGATAGTATATCTAGACATGCCTTGTTATCCTTTATGGATAGATTCTTGAGATATAACCATATTAGGATCAAACAAGAGCACCAACTTAGCATAATATTTATGACTCCATTGGATACTCCTTGTTATACGATGATGCTTTTTGGCCTTAAAAACACTAGAGCGACATACCAGAGAGTCATGACCTACATCTTCAGTGATTACATGTTAGGTTTACTTAATGATTATGTAGATGACATAGTCATGAAATCTAAGATAGCCAATGACCACGCTAATGACCTAGATGTTGTGCTTAAACAATGCCTCAAATATGAGCTTAGGCTCAATCCTAAGAAGTGTGTCTTTAGTGTTAAGAATGGTAAGATGCTTGGCTTTGTATTCTCTAAAGTAGGGATATGAGTAGATCTTGATAAGGTTAAGGCCATATCCAAATTAGCAGCACCTACCAATCTTAAAGAGCTTTGGGGATTACAAGGTAGATTATAGTTTATTCGTAGGTTTATTGCTAGGCTTATGGATAAGTTATAGCCCATGCAATACTTGTTTAAGAAAGGAGTTCACTATGAGTGGATGGCTCAATGTGAAGAGGCCTTTGAAAACCTTAAGCAAGAGTTGACACAACTACCAACTGTTAATCCTTTGCAAGAGGGTAAACCATTTTACCTTTATCTTGCCATCTTTGATACATCCATTGCCTATCTACTCTATCAAAAATGTGATGATGGAGTAGGAATGCCTGTATACTACCTCATCCACACGTTAATTTCCCATGAGACTCGATACACTGAAGTGGAGACGTATTGTCTAGCACTAGTCTTCTCTTTGAAGAAATGGAGATACTACCTCTTTAGAAGCCAAGTCAATGTAATTTGTAAGGATAACATACTCAGAGCCATAATGGCCAACATCTATGAAAGTAACCGTAGAGCTCGATGGAAAGCCATAATTGCAAAGTTTGACATTCATCATGTCTCTCAATCCTCAACAAAAAGTTAAGCTATAGCTATACAACTCATAGTTTTACCTATTGATGACCAAGCAACCATAGATCCTGAGTTCCTTGATGAATACATTAACACAATTAGCTAAGTGCCCAAGGTTTATTAGGTGGTCATAAACTTCAATGGTGCTTCAACAACCGATGGGGCTAGTGTTGCTGCCATTGTAACATTCCCATCTAGTGAGATCCAACCCTTTACCTATTTTTTTGAGTTTCCATGTACCAATAACATAGTAGAATATGAGGGTTTTATTAGAGGGATAATGGTAGGCCGTAACCTAGGAATTAGGCACCTATCCATCAAAGGCAATTTAAAACATGTGGTTAACTAAGTAATTGAAGTCTATGCATGCAAAGCTAAGCACTTACAACCTTACTATCATCTAGGGAAGTAGTTATTATAAAAATTCATAGACATTGATATCCAACACATACCTTGAAAAAAAATTCCATAGCTGATGCAATTGCAACATTGGCCCTCAATGTGATGCTAAATATGTTTGGCAAGTTACCCACCTTAATTTTGGATTGCACTATTTCCATTACATAGAACACTAGGGATACCTTTATGGCCATCTTTCATATTGCTCCTTCCAAGGAGTGGTATGATGATATCACATTTTACCATATGCATGATGAATCTTCACAAGGCTTGACTTTTGCTCAAAAGGATGTCATACGCAAGCTGTCGAAGTAGTATGTCATCGTAGGTGATAACTCATTATGTCGAAAATCCTATGATGGCACACTCCTAAAGTTCTTGGGTAAAATTGAAGCTAAAATAGTCCTAGAGAAGGTTCATGAGGGTGTTTTTGGAGGGAATATAGGACCTAGAGCCATGACCACTAAGATTAGATGGTTCAACTACTATTGGCCTCATATGGAGAATGGCTACCTATAAAAGGTTAAGTGATGTGACACATGCCAATGATATAGCAAACTAATACATGTATCACCAACTGAGTTACATACAACCTAGATAACATGGTCATTTTAATGATGGGGGTTGGATATCGTTGGACCCATAATGCCTAAGTCTTTCACAGGACATAGCTTCATCAACACTATAACCAGATACTTTACAAAGTGGATTGAGGCTATTCCCTTAAGGAAGACCACATCTAAAAAAGTTTGCAAAATTATCCTAGATAACATTGTATCTCATTTTGGCATATCCATAATAATAGTTATAGACAATGGACCTTAATTTAGTAACCAAGAAACCAAGGATTTTTATCATAACCTAGGCATTAATCATTCTTTCTTGTCACCTTACTACCCTCAAGCCAATGGATAAGTAAAAGCAAGCAACAAGGCCATCATCAACTTGCTCAAGAAGACACTCAACAATAGTAAGATAAAATGGAAGCTTGTCCATGCACTATGGGCATACATAACAACCTATCACATGGTAACTAGCATGAACACTTATAGCCTTTTTTATGGTTCTGAAGCTACTTTAGCTCTTAAACTGTAGGTTCCATTGCTCCAAGTAGCCTTGATTGACTTCATCAACCATGAGTAGAACAAGTAGTTGTGAATGAAAGCCCTAGATTTGGTGGAGGAGTGGTGTATGTAAGTGCTTGCTCACATCAAGAATTATCAAGATAGGTAGAAGTGATAACATCACCATAACTTGACCATGCACAATATTAAGAAGGGGGATCTAGTCCTCAAGGCCATTTGTGAGCATGTGGACAAATTCTCAGCTAACTAGGAAGGCCCTTTCTTGTTACTAGAGACTATAGAAATGAAGCATTCAGAATGGCTAACATGAATGGGAATGAGCTATCCAATATGGCCAATCATTCCTATCTAAAGCCATACTACATGTAGCTAACAATCAACAAAAAGTGAGCCTACTTTGAATGGTTTGCTACGACCTTAAAATAGCAACATGGCCTCCTAGGGCCCTTAAAATGGTACCATGGCCCACCATGGCCTTAAACTATTAACTTTGGTAACCTGGATAGCCTAATTCTCATGTGGCATGTATGCATTGTAGCATTATAATATGTAGTGGTGTTTTTTATTCTTTGTCAGTGCCTCTCGATTTAATCCTCTAGACACCAACAAAGAGGGACCATTGACACACCACAAAAATTTGCATGTTATAATCAATCTTCATCATGTAGCTTTCACCCCATGAAACATAAGGCAAAACTTTATTGTAAATGTGAAAATTATAATCCACAATGGGAAATTTCACATTATACTTTTGGGGCTAAAAATGCCTCATAAGTGGTCAAATCCTCATTCCCCAAGTGAAAAAAATCACATAGTGTCTATATTTGGGCTTTGGGAGGGGGGTGTCAAATATGCCATTTGGAATGCCAAAAAAGAAACTTTGATGAGTTTTATGGGGGGTATCATTTTTCTACATTGGAAACACATGCAAGGGGGTAGATCTCACCTACCCCTAGCATGGAAGGATGGGGGTTTTGAAAAATTTTTCCCTTCAACATGAAGACCACATGCATAGCCTATAAACTTTTCCCCCTTAGTGTGAAATATTTTCCCAGCCTGGAAACTTTTCCCCCTCAACATAGAAGTTTTTCCCTATCTTGGAAACTTTCCCTCCTCAACATGGAAGTTCTTC
>MNCI01024571.1:283378-299619 GCA_015680685.1 Gnetum montanum | reverse complement strand
GAGTCTTCATCAGCAGCATGGAAAATTTAATCCCCAGCGTGGAAGCCACAAATGTAAAAATTCATCACTTCATGCACTTCAATGTTGACTAGCCACTTCAACAAGCATGGTGGAGAGCTTAGCATGGAAAATTCATCTCCATCATGAAAGTGTGCCCTGATTACTATTTAGAGTAACTAGAATGGCCATGGGGGGAAGCACTTACTATGTATGGAAAACTCCCAAATTTGGGCATCCATCTCACCTAAAAATTGCAACAAATTTGTAGCCATTTCAGTGCCAATTTACAACCATTTTTTCAGAAAAATCATAGCCAATTTGCAACCCCATTCATGGCCCAAAGATCCTATAAAAGCCAACCTGAAACATCATTTAGAGGTTCTAAAATTTTCAGCAAGTTTAGCATTTTGTGTTCAACAATTCCAAGCAAGTTTAACATTATCAAGAAATTTGTTTTTGGCATACACACAACATTTTTTACAAATTCACACTTGGAGCATTCTTAGGCACTCAAGATCTCTTGCAAGTTCCCATACTTGCATTCTCTTGAACCCTAGTGTGGAAGCATTGTAGCCTTGAGATTTTTGGATTTTGAGTATTAGCATTACACCTATGGGATTTCCAAACCCTAGTGTAGAGCAATTTGACATTCAAATTTTTCACTTTTTCTCACCCCCCAAATGGTGACCCAACTTGTAGATCTAAGGTTGTAGTAGTGAAGGAAGGTTTGATAGCACTAGGTGTGGCTTAACACCTAGATTGTGGAACAAATCACATTAGCTTCAATGGGCTTTGAACTCTTGCATAAGTGAACCCCCCTTTTGCTCATCTAGGAAACATTTGTAGACATTTCTCTAACTTATTCTTTCTTCTTTATCAATAAAGTTTTAAGTTTTGAGTTTTGTATTAAAAAATAAATTTATTTTCTATGCGTTATTCAAATATGTTTATATTCCCACATTTTGCATTTCATAAGTCCCTGATTGATCTACTAGACCAGCTAGGGTACCTCGATTTCTATTCCTCTCATGAAGGCCTTGGGGATTTGCTACATCGAGGATCCTTGGTTTTTTTCTAGTGATTGAGGTTTTCAATCACATCACTACTCAATAAAAAAAATATAGTATCATGCAAATTAAGGCACTTATTCTTAAAGGAAGATGTAACAAGAATATAAACAAGGATACCCAAGGCCAACATTTCCTTGATACATGGCACCATGCATTATATTTATGTTCTTAGAATTGGATGGTAATTACATCGACTAGTAATAACTTCTAAAAGGTTTAAGGTACTTGCACTTAGATGATGATTATTACTTGTTAAGAATACTGAGCAGTTGTGCTTGGAACAACATCGTAAGGTTGAGCAACCTAAGAGCTCTTACCTTGAAGTCTTGATGTTTAGTTCATGACCTAGAATTGAAGATTTTGATAGAGCATTGTGTAGTAGTAGTAGTAGTTTCAAATAACATTCAATAAGTCTACATTGACTGAAAAACATTGAGAGCTTCCACACAATTTTGGACAATTGTGGTGCCTTGAAATATTACGTTTGCATTCATCATGGCTAAAAAAACTGGTAGAGGACTTTGAAATGCTATCGTTGTTGAAAGAGTTGTGGTTGGAGTTTTAAAAGAAAATATAAGAGTTTTGTAGTGACTTTTGTAATTTTGGGTCTTTGCATACTATGGCCTAGACTCATATAGATATGTTACCAGAGGTCTGTTGGAAGCAAATGATCCAACTCAAGTGTTTGACAATGTTGTTGTTGGACTTACATTTTCACCATAAGTCTAAAACTTTACCTTTTTCATCATGTGTTAACATTTACCTCAAACTGTGTTAAACTTCTAACTAATCAAGCTTAATCATTAACATATGCAAAAGCATTGAACATGATTTTATTAATTAATTCATACTAAATAGCATCACATGTCTCCTTTGCTGCTTTTGTTAGACTCCATGCTAATCCAAGATATCAAAAATGCTAGACGTGGTAGCACTGATTTTCATGGATTAGTATAGATTATTTGATATCAATCTATTATTAAAATGATTATATTTAAGCATTTTTGTAAATTTTTTAGTATAAATAAGACATTTAACTTTGTATTGAGGGGTGGGGGAAGTGGGGAAGAGATCAAAGATAAAGAATAGGAGTTGATACCCAAGAAAACCCACATTAAGTTGAAGTCAGTTTTCCCTTAAAAATCATTGAGATAGGATTTTTTGAGCCTTGTAATTACTATAGACAATTGGAGTTCATTGTAGGGCTATCAAGGTTGATGCATTATGAAGATAAGAAGGCAGAATTGTAGATTAGGTGAAATCTCCCTTGTGATCCTTGAGATCTTTGTTTGTATTCCTAATCACAACTTGATTTAATCATTAATTTTCATTCTTAAAATTAAGATTAGAAGTTAGGATGAAAATTCATGTTTTTACTTATGATTGATAGTCATAAGTGTGGAATTTTATAGGATTTGATCCTAATCATTTTATGTCTCTACGGTCTTTTTGACTTTGAACTGTTTCTTCATGGATACGACTTGTGGGTTAGCCATAGACAAGGTAACAATTTATGTAACAAAGATAATTGGTAAGTAATCTAACATCGAATTTTTTCTATCTCATCAATTTGGCACTATTTCTGTGGAGGTTGGTAGAGTTAATCATCATTAAGGATTCTATATGTTTTAATTTTATTTTTTTAATTTCATATTTTTAGTACATTTTAATTTTTTTTATTTCTTGCATTTGAGTATTTTGAGAAATGATTTCTTCTACTTATTTTTCTTGCATTAATAAATCTAAAAATAAGGAAGAATCCCATAAATTAGCTCCTTTAATTGCCTAACCATCAAAAATTGTAAAAAATGTTGCAATTAAAGCTACAATTGTAGGAGTTATCAAATAGGTTTGTAAAATCTTAGGTATAGTAGCCCATGAATGTGCCAATGAAGAGTGTGCTTCTTAAATAAAATCAACAAAACAACCAAGGAAGCCAATTGGAATACAACCCTCTAGAAGCATACTTAATCTTTATAAATGTACATAAGTCAATCAAAAACAAAACCAAGAGGAACTAATACAATTAAGTTCTAATTATTCTTCCTATTTAACAAAGCAAAGTTGTAGAGTAGAAAAGGAAAGAACACAATATAATTTTTTCATATCTTTTAATCCTCTATTTGATATTTCAACTACTAGACTATCAACAATGAGTTCAACTAGAGGAGTAGGGTTTCAAAATACTATGCTAATATCAACTTATGTAACTAGAATTGTAGGAGCTATCCAACTAGTGAATACTTTGAAATTGTAAACTATTTCTATACCAAGTCCTTTAGTAACCACAATAGTAACCTCTACTTATATGATGGGATCATCTTGACATCATATTTACCTTAGGTTCAATTGCTCTTTCCTTTAGTAGTTGGAATTCCAATGTTCTGATTGGCCAGCTGATGAGCAGTGAGGTACCCCTACACTCAACCATACGAATATGAGTGTTTCATGCACGATCAGATCAAATTCCAAGGACTAAGTGCTTATGCACCCTTGTGGAACAAGGATGGGTTGGTTGATTGTTGTCTTCCCAAACTTACTTGTATGTCACGATTGTACTGTTAAGTAAGCTTGAGGCATATGATTTTTATATCTTTTATGCTTTTATGTCCTATGCTAATAGGGAAGGAGATAGATAACTAAGAGACTAATTTATCTTAACTATTCATTAACTAATTTCTAACTAATCCTAATACTAGCATCCGTTCCCACTTTTCATACACATCCTGAACCAATGCAACACTGCTAGGATTACCAAACACTAATTGTTACTAGGTTACTAAGCGTTACACACATGCTCGAAGTGGTTGTACTGAGTGTATTTACTTAAGAAGGTGTAGGGTGAGCGAAGACATTAATTAACTAGGAAATTATTTAATAACATCAATTAACACTAATTAATATATTCTGGATGCTGCAAGGTTTATCACAAAGTTTGTCTTTATTACCATACACAAAGTGTGCTTAGGTACACGATGCTCAAATAAAGATCCATTCACTCTATGACTCCTACTGCAGGCATGCAGAAATAATTCTAACTCTGGGAGGAATAAAAGGCAAGATTTCAACTAAGGGACTAACTATCTAATGCAAAACCAAGTACACTTGCCTCTTATTTATAGGTAAGGAGGTAGGTCCCGATATCGGGTATCTGACATTGCATGGTAGGCTCCGATAATGCGAACCTGATATCGCGGTTCATCATACCCCCACAACTGAATGAAAACTCATCCTCGAGTTCCTTACAAAATATTGGGAAGGTATGGGATTATTGACTAATTGACAACTGATGGTGGAATGGAATGATAGACTCAATGTGCCCAGTGAACGGATCAATAAGGATATTACAACATTAGTGTTCATGACCATTGTGGTGAACACTTGTACATAAATGACACCTAAGCCTTTATTTGATAGCTTGAAGAGAAAGATAGAGAGAAAGAAGATGGAGCATGTTGCCACCAATGCTAAGATTATGCCTTCCATTGTTTATCTATAGCCATGACACCAAACTTGTTCCTTTCGTAGATGCTCCAGTTCTTGTCCATCCTGAGTGCTTCCTCCAAGCCTACTCCATTTTTTGTATGATTTTCATTTGCACACACAACACAGTCACAAATGAGCAAGGGTAGATGAACCACAATGCAGTTGATTCCTTGCCTCAATATGTAGTGCATTAGTTGAGTTGTGGTTGTGGCAGAAACTGGTTCAGAGATTTTTCACAGGTAACTACCCAAGGTGTAGGGGTTAGGCGAATAGTAGAATGGAAAAAATTGAAAAATTTATGCCAGGGCCCCCATGACTAAGAGTGAACCTCTGGTAGCTATAAGATGGAAAAATATGAGGAGCAAGAAAGATGGAAAAAATAACAACGAAAATGCCAATAAAATGGATGTCATGGATGGGGATGAAACAAGAAATGATTGATTACAAGAAATGTTTAAGGAAAAGAAGTTAACAATTGCACCAAAAAGGAATGCCAGTGGGTCCTCCCCAAAGCAGGCTCATGCCTTTTATGCCCTGACAAACCCACAAACCAAAGAGTCTGTAGCCTCTAGGAATGTCATTTGGAAGCAAGAGTTAAAAAATTACCTAGAAGAATTCACCAAAGAAAAATAATGCATCAACCCAGAGATGGACGAATGATAAAATGGCAATGAGGTGGAAAATGGGAAGAAAGATGGAGAGGAAAGAATGGAATGGAATTCCAAGAACAAGGTTGTGTAAAGCCCCTTGTGTATTTCATGGTTAAGATGATTGAGTAGAGCTCATTCCAAATCTAAACTCAAACCAACTACATTCAGTGACCTTGCATCAATACACTTTGCCAATCCATGATCTTGAAGCAACAAGAATGCTTCCACAAAGAGTGACCACCATCCCAAGGAGATCAAGATGGAGAAGTAGGAAGCAAGAAAGGGCCTTAGTTAGAGGGAACCTTCAGGCATGAGTAACATGTCTTCCCAGTGCCATAACTATTGCTTGTAGCCCATATTTCTTTATTATGTCTAAGGGGTGTTCTTTGAATTCTCACTTTTTCTCCTCTTTTTTTGTGTGAGAACCACACCATGCAAAGACTTATTTTTATTTACTCAACTTCTTGATATGTGAACAATGTCAGAATAGCAAAAAACTTAAGAAAAAGCATCCAAGCACCCAAGAGAATGGCCAGCACAAATGCATCATCAAATCCCCTTGAAGTTACACCATTTTCATCATTTAAGTCTTTCCTTAGTTTGAAAAATACCTAGCCATCAATTCATTAATAAGTTTACTTAGAAAAATGGGACTATACAGTTCCAAGGCAAAGGAGACCATAGAGTTGTATGGATGAGTGGACGACATGGACTCATTGCCTGTTTTACCAAAAGAACCATACCTTAATATTAGCATCATAATTCAAAGGTAAAAACCAAACATTATCAATCAATATGATATCATTCAATCCACCATCATGGCCCCCCATTGGATGACGAATAAAAGTAAATCAAGTAAACAAAGAAATAGTAAAAATATGAACGATGGTATAAAAAAAACAAGAAAAGTTGGAAAAATGTGTAAAAAAAATGGGTAAAATAAAAACAAAAATATGTTAAAAAATTCAACAAAAACTAAGGGCCTAGAATGGTTAGCATATGTGGCCATGTCCCCCACTACTGAGTTGGAAGGAGGAGATCCAAAATAGTGAGCAAGGTTGTCCATAAAAAGAGCTAGCATGTGTATTGGTTGTCCTAAGCTCATAGAAAGGTTTGGTTTGTTGCATGTTGACCAATAGTTTCTTGTTCAAGCTCTCAGGTTTGTATATTGTCATGGCCCCTAAAGGAAAAGTTGCATAAATAATATAAGGTCCTTCCCACAGTGTTTGAAATTTAGTACGTTGTGGCACATTTGTGGGATTCCAGTAGAGAACCTTATCTCTTGGTTGATATTTAACTTTCCTAATTCTTAGGTCATGATGTTGTTTATTGAATTCCTTGTGCAATTAATTAGATGACAGGGCAGCTAGTCGATTTTCATCTAGAAAGTTAAGGATTACTAACCATTGTTTCTGTGCTAGATCAAGGTCAAGGTTGAGGTCACATGCCATGGATTGTGTACAAAGCTTAGTTTGAATCAGAAGCATTGGTAATTTACAGTACACTAACTCATAGGGAGAGTATTCTGTAGGGAGTTTCCATGTGGAGTGGTATGCCCAAAGAGCATCATTCATCTTAGTGCTTCAGTCTCGCCTAAACTTGCTAATAGTTCTTGTCAATATCTTTGTAATCTCCTTGTTGGTGACTTCGGCTTGATCATTCACTTGGAGGTGGTATGGTGTTATCAGTTTGTGTTCAACCCCTATGCATTGCATTAATTTCCAAAAATTTGCACCTATGAAGTGTGTACCATTGTCTAAAATAAGTGCATGAGGCACACCAAACCTATTTATGATTTGTTATTGAATAAATCGTGTAGCTGTAGATGATGTACAATCCTTAACAGTAGCTGCTTCGACCCATTTTATTAGGTAATCAAAAATAATAATAATATAAGATTTTCCTTTGGACATTGGTATAATTGGCCCCATAAAATCAATTCCCCAAATTTTGAAGGGTTATAAAGGTTGGATCCATTGTTGCAGATCCTCCATTCTAGTAGTCATTCCTCCATCACATTGATAGTGCTCACAAGATTGGATGAAACAATGGGCATCCTGAAGCAATGTAGGCTAATAATATCTTGCAAGCAAGATCTTGATGGTCGTTCACCTCTCAATGTAATGACCCTCACAAGGACCCTCATGAGCATCTTGGAGAACTCATAGTTGATCTATATTGGGAACACACCATCGAACCAAGCCATCAGGACATACTTTGTAAAGTTGCCCATTGATCTCCATAAAGTACTTGGCTTGGTGAAGAAACTATTGTTTCTTTTTAAGGTTTAACTCTTGTGGTATTTGTTGCGTGAGGAGATAGGTATGAATGCTACTATATCAGTTTGTCTCCATGGGTGATTGATTATTCACTACACCTGCAAAGAGGAATTCATCGGGGAAATAATCAAAAATTGGATACTCATCCTCTATGTTGTCCCATCGCAACTGAGATAAATGATCAACAACTACGTTCTTAGTGCCTTTATGATCGATCATCATAAGATTGAACTCTTGTAAGATTACAAGCCATCGTATGATGCAAGGGCTTACCATTGGCTTATTCATGAGGAACCAAATTGCACTATGATCTGTATGTATATATACTTTATATCCCAATGTATAGTGTCTAAACTTTTCTAGTGCAAACACTACAGCCATTAATTCCTTCTTTGTTGTAGTATAGTTAAGTTGTACACCAGCAATACTTCTACTTGCACAGTGGATGTAATAAGGATGCTTTTGGTCATCTAACTATGTAAGTATGACTCCTAAGGCATAGTTTGGATGCGTTAGTCATAATATGGAATGGTTTGGACCAGTCATGAGCTTTTAGAATGGGTGTTTCTACTAGCTTCTATTTCAAAGTTTGGAAAGCTAATTCGCATTCCCTGGTCCATTTGAAAGGTACGTCCTTTTTCATTAATTCCACCAATGGTTTGGCAACCTTTGAAAAGTTCTCAATAAATCTCCTATAGTAGCTAGTGTGTCCAAGGAATGACCAAATATCTTTGACAGTTTTCGGTTGACGGGTAATTCCTTGGATAACTTTGATTTTCTCGGGGTCTACCTCTATCCTTGTGTGTGAGATTTTGTGCCCTAGTACTATGCCTTCTTGGACCATCAAATGGATTTTTTGCCAGTTGATCTTGAAATTGGTTTCTACACTCTTTTTAACATTTGCTCTAACTAGTCCTAGGCTTGATCAAAGTTTGTTCCATGAGTGGAGAAGTCGTCCATAAAGACCTTCACACCATTCCCTATCTACTGTTGGAATATGCTTAGAACTCATCATTGAAATGTTGCAGGGGCATTACACAAGCCAAATGACATTTGTTTGTATGCAAACATTCCCAAAGGACTAGTGAACATAGTTATATCCACTATATCCATCTAGAAAACTGTAATAGTGATGCCCTGTGATGGTGTCTAAGACTTGGTCAACAAATGACAATGGAAAGTGATCTTTGAATGTTGCCATATATAGTAGCCTAAAATCTATGCACACCCTCCATTTGCCTCCCTTTCTAGGCACAATAACTAAGGGGCTAACCCATTCACTATCAGCAATAGGGTATATGAACCCAACCTTTAGAAGCTGTTTGATTTCTTCCTTGACTACTTGCTTCAGCTTTTGGTTCAAATGCCTTTGTGGTTGTCTTTGAGGCTTCATGGAGGGGTTGGTGTAAATCCTATGTTGGCATATCCTAGGATCTATTCCAGTTAATTCAGGATATGACCAAGTGAAGGCTTTCAACTATTTATTTATTACCTTTAGCAGTCTCTCTTTTTGTTGCAGAGCAAGCTTAGCGTTAATAATTACTAGTTTTCCATTTTTAAGGAATGTGTATTCCATACCAGTGGGCAATGGTTTCAGCTCGAGGGGCTCTTGCTTAAATTTCTCAGGGATTTTGAACTTCCCCAAATTGATACTTTTTTGAGGTTAAGACTTGGAAGTTGATGGTAGAATTGCTCTAATGTGTCTATGCTATCGATGTAAGTGCAAGTCAAACCCTCAGTTGGTTCTATGCATATGATTGAAATGCTTTCTTGATTAGCTATCAGCTACTAGGTGCCTTCCTATCATGTGGCTACTACATACAGGCATCTTTGTATGTTGATCACTTGTGCACACTAATTGCATGTAGGCAATTTTAAACTTTGCACAACCCATGACCCCTGCACACAATTACACCCTGTGTCACTGTATGTGATGCATGGAACTTTCTTCTTCTCAATATTTCTAATTGTGTTTTCCTTTGATATTTCTAGGGAAAGATTATGGATTCCTAGGCATGCATCAATGGTGCTTAGCCATGCTTTTCCCATTATGATTGGGAAGTCCCCCTTACCGTTGTTAACTTGAATCACTAGGAAGTTAGCTGGGTATGACCACCTACAAATAGTGGTAACAATGTCTTTCACTAGTCCCAATGGAACAGTGATGGATTGGTTGGCCAACTCTAAATGAGTGTTGCTCTTTTTCAATGGAGGCAAGTTCCAGGCCTTGTACATTTCTTAAGAAATCAAGTTGACACCGGAACCTGAATCCAAAAGAGCCTTGCACGGTTCATTTCTAGTGATTTGTAAATATATAAGAGGACTCCCAGGATTAGAGAATTTCTTGGAAAGATGGCTAGCTTTGATCCAATTAGTGACAACATGAGTTAACATGACTGTATGTGTTGAGTGTGGTGGTTGGGTTGAAGGAGGCTCCAAAGTTTTGATTGATATTGAGGCATCTAAGGAATTAGCCACTTGTGAGTGCAAGGGCTTGGTTGGACTTTTGGTTCTAAAGAAAGGTCTTTTCTTCATGTGGTTGTTGGAACCAATAGTAGGTTGAGAGTTAATAGCCGTTGTGGCGTTATGTTGTTGCGGCTAGGTAGGGATTTCATCCTGCATAGCTAGAGTAGGTGGTAATGGAGAAATTGGTGGAAGAGATGTGGCCAGATGAGAAGGGTGGTATGTTTGTGGAATATTTCCCCTAGGAGAAGAAGTCCCATAATACTCATGAGCTTGGAAGTGAGGTTGATGAGTAATGTGACTAGTAGAGTCATGTGGAGAGACTAGCTGTTGCACCTAATATCCATACGGGTCAGGTTGCCGATAAGGATACTATTGCCTTGGTGGTGGCATTCCCCATGATTTTGGGTGCTACCACTATTAATATCACTCAATCGGTTGTGGTGAAGTTCCACTAGGATAATACATTAAGGGTTGGTGGAACTATCTTGGGTTACCTTGGGGATAAGGTAACCTTCGAGGTGTTTGCCTTTTGTTTAATCATGGGTTGAGTGCATACACCCCAGACTCCTACAGATGTGAAATTATAGGGAAACATCCCTTAGGATGGTCATATTGACATATCTTGCATCCACTATCATTTTCTGTTTTCGAATCCACAACCTCTTCAATGATGGGAACTTTGCCCTTACCCTTGCTATGTGCATGTTCAGCTTCTCTTTTTTTTCTTTTGTCACTACATTGCTCTCTAGACTCCTCTACTATTTTAAGAACAGTTTGAAATCTATTGTCTAGGGAATCTCACATTTGGTCTACCTTTGCTGATACTTCTGATGTCAACTTTTGGATAGGAAAAATTTTCCTATTCACCATCTCTTCGAGTGGTGACTCTTCTTCATCCTTACAAAATCTTACTCCCCTCTTCTAGAGGGAAGGATCTCAGTTATACTCTTCTACACTTTCTCTCTTCTATAGCTCACCTTCTTCCTTAGAAACTTGCTCCAATAGTCTTTGAATTTGATGGGACCTAAGCTCGGATAGTCTTCCTTGGGCATAAGTTCCAATGGTTCTTCTCGTTTCATGCCTAAGCCCATCTACGAGATGGCACAATTGATCCCTCTGCGAATAACCATGGCCAGGATAACAATGTAACAGTGCATAGTATCGACCCATGGCAGCATCCAAGGGTTCATGTCCTCCTTATTTCCAGCCTTGGATTTTCTTTCGTAGGTTGGACACTTGGGAGTATGTTTGGTACTTATCATTGAACAATTCTAACATGGTACTCCACCTATGAATAGATTTTGGTTCTAAGGATTGGTAGTAGCTTCCGCTTCTTTAACTAGTGTTCGCGGGAATAACTTAAGTTTTTGCCATTTGTTCTCTATGTTTTGTAAGGCACATGCATCTTGAAATTCTTGTAAGTGATTCTAAGGATCAGCATTGTATCCCCCTTCAAATCGTGGGATATTATTCATATCTAATCTCTTGATCCTACTATCTTTCTGGTGCCTAGTTGGAATTCTAACAGCCTTAGTTATGTCTAACATACTTCGAGTAGTGAATAGGGGTCCATCATGATCATCTCATCCATGGCATCTATGATGCCTACATTGTTCCCTACTGTTCCTTCTTCTATGTTGTAATTCTCTAAAGTGTCCTCATCCCCTTTCCTAGTTGTTTCGCTTATGACTTTCACTTTGCCTACCTCATCCCCATGGTCTTTTTCTTTATGACTATATTCGGATACTAAAGGAGAGGGTGAAGAAGATGATGAAGGTGAAGAATAAGGAAAACTATCATCATGACGGTGTCTACTACCTTCTCTTTAATGGTCATGGCCTTGATCACGATTGCGATTAGAATGTCCACCTTTATCATGTGTTCATGTTCCTTTTTCGGATCCTTTATGCCCATGGGTATCAAAACCTAGGTTATGAATAGTGGTATGAGGGTTCAAATACACAACCCCTTGGCCAAAGTCAATGGGAGGAACATCGTTGTGTAGGAAACTGCCTGAGGTAGGTTCACCACCCTCATTTTCACTTACGACATGTGGGACATCCTAGGACCACTTACCCTTCAAAGATGTATGATGTATCTCCTATTGCAATTCCCTTTGACGTTGTGCCTTTGTGGGATGGTATTCTCTCAAGTCATGGTCTTGCACAATGTATTTTATGTGTAAGTGCTGCATGCCAATTTGTGTGAGAGCACAAAGAAGCATGCTTGGGACTGAACGATTGGGAGGTAACACTATGTTACCTTCTAAGTCTCACCAATGCAGTTGTTTATCTTGATGGAGGATAAAGATGAAGTCTAGTATACACTCATTAGGATGAATATATACCACTCGAACTTGTTGAGGGACTGGCGGATCAACGTCATTTGTATTACGCCTTCGATTGTTTTCTGTTTTAGACCTAGGCGGTAAGGCACTTTCATATGAAAAAGGAGACATACTTGTCTGTTCAGTGTGCAATGTATTCTTGTTTATTATTTTCTCAACCAATCCTAAGGGTTTGTTTCAATGATGTGAATGATTTCTTATGTTCTAATTAGTGCACAAACAACTAAGTCCCCGACAACAGCGCCAATGATGAGCAACGAGGTACCCCTACACTCAACCATATGAATACTAGCATTTCATGCATGATCTGGTCGAATTCCAATGACTAAGTGCTTATGCGCCCTTGTGGAACAAGGATGGGCTGGTTGATCATTGTCTTCCCAAACTTACTTGTATGTCAGGATTGTATGGTTAAGTAAGCTTGAGGCATATGATTTTTATATCTTTTATGCTTTTATGTCCTATGCTAATAAGGAAGTAGAGAGACAACTAAGTGACTAATTTAACTTAACTACTCATTAACTAAGTTCTAACTAATCCTAACAGTAGCATCTATTCCCACTTGCCATACACATCCTGAACTAGTGCAACACTGCTGGGATTACCAAACGCTAATCGTTACTAGGTTACTAAGTGTTACACACATGCTCAAAGTGGTTGTACTGAGTGTATTTACTTAAAAAGGTGTAGGGTGAGAGAAGGCATTAATTAACTAGGAAAGCATTTAATAACATCAATTAACACTAATTAATCTATTCTGGATGCTGCAAGGTTTATCATAAAGTTCGTCTTTATTGCTATACACAAAGTGTGCTCAAGTACACAATGCTCGAATAAAGATCCGTTCACTCTATGACTCCTACTACGAGCATGCAAAAATAATTCTAACTCTAGGAGGAAGAAAAGGTAAGAGTTCAGCCAAGGGACTAACTATCGAATGCAAAACCAGGTGCATCTACCTCTTATTTATAAGCAAGGAGGTAGGTCCCGATATCAGGTATCCAGCATTGCATGGTAGGCTCTGATATTGCAAACTCGATATCGCAGATGTGATATCGCAGCCCCGATGTTGTGGTTCATCACCAACCCTACCCACAACAAACCCTTGGAGAGTTATTGAATCAAAGAACATCCATTATTCCTCAAGACCCATTGGTTTTTCCAAAAGAAAAGGATGTAGAGACCAAAAACATTCAGTTATTACCTATATTTAAAGGGACAAATGATGAGGATCTGGTTATTCACGTAAGAGAATTTGAAACCACATTAGCCATGTTAGCACCTTAAAGTAGGGATAGAACTAAGATGATTGCCTTTAAATTAACCTTGAAAGACAAAGCTGATTTTTGGCTAGAAACCCTTAGAACACAAATTAGTTCATGGGATGAATTTAAGAATGCTTTTCTACAAATATTTCTCTCTAATGATAGGCTTTATTCATTGAGAAAGCAACTAATGAGTTTTATGAAACATGAGAATGAAGACTATGAGAGTACCTTTGACAAATTTAAAGGATTATGTTTAAAGAATCCAAACCATGGATTTCCAACCCATCAATTAATCCAAATCTTTTTAGAAGGCTTATTACCTTATTGTAGGCAAAATGTTGAATTTTTGTGTGAAGGAAATATTTTGAATGTGATACTAGAAGATGGCTAGAGGATTATAGATTCATTAGTAGATCAAAGTAAACGTTGGTCAAAACCCAACATTATGCAAGCCATGACCCAACAAATAGAACAATTAAATAAAAAAGTGGATGAGTTGACATGATTGATTAAGAAACAAGGTCATGGAATTCAAAATGAAACATGCAACATTTGTGGTAGTCCCCAACATGACCATACAACTTGCCTAGCCTTGTTATATTGTCAAGAGGAAATATAAGATTCAATAAAGGCTTTCCAACAATATAAGAGCTAACCAATAATAAAATTTCTTTAATGACCATTTTACCCACAATAATATCCTCAAAATAATTTTAGGCCATTTAATAATCCAACAAATGAACATTTGGACAAACTCACCCAAAGCCTTACTTCTTTGATAGACGAAAGTAGATAGTTCATGAGTCAAACTAGAAGAAGATTTTAGGACTTAACTAAAAATGAATTACCATCCCAACCTAAACCTAATCCTACATCTTAGAGGAAGGGAAAGGAACAATTTCATTCCATCACTACTAGAGGTGGAAAATGTGTTGAACCTAGACCCTAAAACAAGATGAGATTTTATGGGATAGGGATACAAGAAGAAGTTTAGCCACAAGTATTAAATGAGGAAGATCAACCAACTGGGGAAAGAGAACAACCATTATTCTCTAAACAATCAAGTTTACCTCCTTTTCCTAAATGATTACAAGAGGATTTCACAACTAAAGCCCATCTTGAAAAAATGTTTAGTGAATTGTATTTGCATATTCCTTTGGAACAAGTGGTAAAAGACATACATGTTTATGTTGAATACTTAAGGAAATTATGCACTAGGAGAAGAAAGGAAAAAATTCCTAAACAAGTTTATTTAGTCGACAATATTTCTCAATTAATAAAAAGCCATGAAGTTCCAAAATACCAAGATCCAAGAGTTCTTACCATTCTAATTAAAATAAATGGACAAGAAATTAGAAATTTCATATTGAATTTAGGAGCTAGTATTAATATTATGCCTCTTGAATTGGCTAAGTCACTTGATATAGAGGATATCAAGGGAGTAAACATGACAATATCATTGGATGATGGATTGAATGTTAAACCATTAGGAATAGTAGAGGACTTGATAAGTGAGGTAGAAAAAGGAAAATACCCAATTGACTTTGTTGTCTTGGAAGTAAAAGATCTTGATTGTTTTCCTATTATATTAGGTAGACCTTGGTTAGCTCCTGCTGATTTGGTAATTAATTGTAGATCATGGCAACTTTAACTCTCCTTTGCTAATCTTACTTTTACACTAAATATATATGATAAGGTAAAAGAAGATTACTTAAATGCAAACTTAAAGGAAGCAAGGATGTTCTACACTCTACCTACATCAACAATGACACAAGATAGGGAAACCTTAGTGTTGAATAATTCTGAGGAAGGATCTTTAGACCCCTCAACTAAGAAACAACAAGATCGCCTTGACTAGATTTTGAATTTGGGCTCAGGGAATATTGGAGAGATAATTCAACCTTCAAATAAAGATTCCTTGGATCTTAAAGAACTACTTAATACATTTAAGTATGTTTTACTAGATCATAATAAACCATTAATAGTAAATTCCCAATTTACTAATGAAGTTTTTATGGATGATTTTTCAATCTATGAGAATACTTCTGATGAAACCTTGCAATACCTCAAACATGTCTTAGATAGATATATTGATAAAAATTTAAAATTAAGTTGGGAAAAGAGTCACTTGATGGTTATGAGTGACATAATGTTAGGAATTTTTATTTCTAAAGATGGGATAAGGATGGATGATGAGAGAGTAAGAGTCATATCTACACCTCCAGCTCCAACTAATTTAAAAACTCTTCAATCCTTTCTAGGAAAAGTTGGGTATTACAGGAGGTTTATCAAAGAATTTTCAAAAATTTCTAAACCATTATACATGCTCTTAGAAAAAGATGTTTCATTTTTGATGAGATGCGACATGCACTGTGCTGCGATATCGCGTCTTTCCCTGCGATATCGCGTACGCGATATCGTGGTCCGCCACCATATCTATAAATAAGAGGCGGCACTCCCCTCATTTCCCAATCCTGGCTAAAAGTAGCGAAGCTCTGGCAGTTTGATCCCTCCATAGTTAGAATTTTTCCCGTGTGCCCGCAGTAGGAGTCCTAGAGTGAACGGCTCTTTATTCGAGCAACTTTGTAACCTGAACACAAGTTGTGTATGGCAATAAAGACGAACTTGATTGGATAAACCTTGCAGTACATGGTTTTAATTATTGTTGTTATTTA
>MNCI01024571.1:258122-276832 GCA_015680685.1 Gnetum montanum | reverse complement strand
TTATTTCTAAAGATGGGATAAGGATGGATGATGAGAGAGTAAGAGTCATATCTACACCTCCAGCTCCAACTAATTTAAAAACTCTTCAATCCTTTCTAGGAAAAGTTGGGTATTACNGGAGTTCGACCAGATCGCGCGTGCACGCTCGTATTCGTATGGTTGAGTGTAGGGGTACGTCGCCACTCATCAATTTTTTTAGACTAATGATTGTCAAGAAGAATTCTTAGAATTGAAAAAATGAGTTACCACTACCCTTATATTAAATGCATCTAATTGGGATTTCCCATTTGATTTGATGTGTGATGAGAGTGACATAGCAATAAGGGTAGTTTTAGGACAATACATTGATAGTAAACCATGAGTGATTTACTATGTGTCCAAATGTCTAGACCAAGTCCAAGTAAATTATACTACTATAGAAGAAGGATTATTAGCTATTTTATATCCTCTAGATAAATTTAAACATTATTTCATAGGACATAAAACTAGAGTATATACTGATCATTCAATCATTAAATTCTTAGCTACTAAGAAAGTAGAAAATACAAGGATAATGAGATGGTGCTTATTACTTTAAGAATTTGACCTTGATATTTTAGATAAAAGAGATAGGTAAAATGTAGTAGTAGATAATCTTTCAAGGCTAGAAACTACTAATGAGAATCAAACATAAGGAGTCTTTCATGATGAACTTCTTGATGAATAACTTTTTTCTACAAGAAAGGATCCTTGTTTTGCTGATATAGCTAACTACCTAGCCACTATGAAAACCCCTACCAATTGGACTAAGGATGAAAAGAAATCTTTCTTATGCACCATATCTAGGTACATTTGGAGTAGTCCATATCTCTATCGAATATGTAAAGATATCATAGCAAGAAGATGTGTGGCTGAGAATGAACAAAAAAAATTCTACAAATGTGCCATGATGATTTAGGGGGTGGCCACTTTGATAGCAAACATATTGCTATCAAAGTTCTTCAAAGTGGATTTTACTAGCCCTCAATTTTTAAAGATGCACATAAGTATGTGTAAGAATGTGATAAATGTCAATGAATAGGAGTCATAACAAAAAGACATGAAATGCCCTTAAAACTAATTTTAATAATAGAACCATTTGATGTGTGGGGTATAGACTTTTTAGGATCATTTCCACCATCTAATGGATGTTAATACATTTTTGTTTGTATTAACTATGTCACCAATGGGTAGAATCAAAAGCCACCCTAACAAATGATGTTAAGGTAGTTATAGCGTTCCTTACAGAAAATATTTTGAGATACTTTGGAACTCCATAGGTGATCATTAAATCTATTTTGTAAATAAAATAATGAAAAAATTCCTTAAGTCTTGTGGAATCCAACATAAGATAGCTAAGACCTATCATCCTCAAATTAATGGCCAAGTTGGGAATGCTAATAGAATTATTTTGAATATATTAACAATGATTGTACATACGAAATGGAAGAATTGGTCTAAAAAATTGCAAGACATACTTTAGGCTTATAGGATTACCTATAAACCAAGTTTAGGATATTAACCTTATCAATTGGTTTATGGTAAGTTATGTCTATTACATGTTGAACTTAAATATCAATCTTTATGATTAGCCAAACAACTTAATTTTGATGAAGACATGAACCAAGCCTCTCGAATCAATCAACTTCATGAACTTGATGAAATAAGGCTACATGCTTTTGACAAGAAAAAGATTGTAAAGAAATAAATGAACACATTACATGATAAGAGTATCTTAAAAAAACACTTGTCCATAGGTGATAAAGTTTTTCTCTATAATATGAGATTACATAAATTTTCAAGAAAGTTAACAACTAGATGGGAAGACCCTTATTTAGTTGTCTAACCCCATGATAATGGAAGCATTCTCATATCACCTATTGATGATTCCTCAACTAAATTTCTATTGATGCATAAATTTTGGACACATCAACACCTTGGAAAAACTTGTTTGAGGAGACTATTGCCTAGGGTGCCTTCCGTATGGGTACAAAAACATAGGAATAGTCTTAGCTAGAGAGGGCCATGTGACATTTCAAAACAAAATAAATTAAACTAAAATTTTGGGAGAATTTAAATTGAACAACTATCTTGGAATTCCAGACTTCATGAAAACATAGTAGGTAGCAAGAAAATTTAAATTTTTCATTTGTTCCTTGCTGCTACCACTAGTTTGTGTCATCTCATCATTGCGGATGCCATCGTAGTCAATGTTGCTCTTAGCCACCAGGAAAGGGAGAGAGAGAGAGATATCTGTTTGATGTTCCATCACCATGCACCTTGTTGTCACCTACCACACAACCTACCATTGGTGGTAGAAAACCCAAGGAGGCCACCTATTGTAGCTTCACTGTTGCTGAAGAGAGAAAAAGAGAGAGAACCCTATTGCAGTCACTAGTTCAAATCTAGAAAGAGAGCAAAAGAGAGAGATATATATATATCACTACCAACCACTACCATTCATGGTTGCTACTAGGAAGAAAATCCTTGTGACAGTAAGGTTGAAAATCCCACTACGCTAGGACATGCTACCACTACTGTTGGATGTTTCCATCGCTACCACTACAAATCATCATTGATTGTTGTCAAGAGAGAAAACTAGAAACCCTTCGCTATCCAAAAGGACCATTGTCACTTCACATTTCCTCTTCGTATATGTTGCTGTAGTTGACACTACTCATAGCCACCAAGAGAGGGAGAGAGAGATATATGTTCCACCACCAACTGCTATTATAGTTCTTGGTTCTATCCATTGCTGTTTGCTAGGGAAGGGAGAAGAGAAAGAGAGATGTCATTGTTGTCTACTCTGTGTACTACAGACATGTTATTTGTAGCCTTTGTTTCCTAGCATGCACACCATTCTATCTGTCATGCATGCCATCGGAGAGAGGAGAGGTTGGACCTCGATGAGAGAGAGGCTAGCCCTCAATGTAAGAGAGAGGTTAGCCCCGATGAGAGAAAGAGGTTGGCCCCCTTGTTCTTGTAGTTGCTACAAGTATTGCTACCATCATAGGTTTTCTGGTTACTACTTGGGAAAGGGGAGGCTTGCTGTAGCATGCCATGCACCTCACTGCTACTAATGTGCTACTGTTTGTGCATTTGTGCCTGCCACTACTACCTTGAGAGCTCGCCTACCTATCACGTGCCACATAGGGAGGTCACCTATTGCCACTAGCTATAGTTGCCATATGTCATCATTACTATCACGATCACCATCGTCACATGCCCTGCTAGAGAGGGAAGAGGATGGACAATGATGATACACTAAAGAAAAAGAAATCGCAATCTGCTAGTTTCCTTTAGAGAGGGGAGTCCTCGATAGATGATCTGCTTATTTCCTGTTGACCATCCTCCCACTGGTGCTGAGAGTTCCTTGCTTCCCCCTCCAATCGTTTGCAATGCATCCTATTGCTATAGGAGAGAGAGAGGGGAGGCTGTAAGTGTTGCATGCCATATAGCATCACATTGTTGCACCAGAGAGAAAGGAGACCATGCCTCCTCTCCCCCACAACATCCTCTCCTCTACTTTTATGGTCACTCATCTAGGTGTTTAAATGCCCATGTCTCGTGTTGATTATGCCCACCACCCAGGCTATTAGGCAACTTTTGTAATGCTTGGGACTACCACATTGTTAGTTACACTACCACTACATGTAAATCTCGACACCACCTGCACGTAACTCCCATCGCGTTCTCCAACACTGTTGGTTACACCACCTCTGCTAATGTTACATAACCCATGTTCTACACCACCTAGGCCATTATGTCCATGCCATCATGGTGTGGTAATCTAACTATCGCCACAAACTTGCTATTATAAATTGGACCCCAACATGTGGTTGTACAAATTAACTTTCTTTGTGCTTAGTGCCAGAGGATTAGACTTGTTGATCATGGCCCCATGCCTAGCATGGGCAATGTTGGCATCAACAATTCCTAGGCAATGGACAAAGGATTAAGTTATATTATCAAAATTACATTAAAGAATTTGGAGAAGATAAATTAGTAGAATTAAGTGAATCAACTTATCTCATTGATACTAAACAACATGACAAAGTCTCATTAGCGGTCCTAGCTCTTAATCGTACCCTTCAACAAGACTCTTATGTTATAGAGTAAACAAATAAAGAAGTATTTTTAGTCTACAACTTTTACCTTGAACAATGTACAAGACAATAGTATCTTCTATTGTTAGTTGGGACTTTAAAGAAGTTATTTGCATTATGTCTAGAATGCAAAGGAGAAGGACAACTCCTCCTACCTTGAGATAGGTAGGTTTAAACCCAAAATCCAACTAAGGGTGAGCCTTATATTAATAAGTGTCTTAAACATAATAAATTTCATTGTTTTTAAACAATATTATTTAAGTACAATGTTCATAAGTCAAGGTGGCTAAATAGCTTAGTTTAGGCTAATGCTTATTAGTGTTTTGTTTCTATTAAATACCTGCTTAGATGACTCACTAAGGTGGAAAGGGTGTGTTATGCTGGGCTTAGTTTCTTTGGTGGTAAAGGCATCTATTGATATCAAGAAAGATTAGTCCATGTGAGCAACCCTTACGAAATGAATTTGGCTCCCACAAGAACCTCATAATTGAAGCTAGTTAGATATTGAATTTCTTGTGAATTAAAAAAAAAAGAAAAAAAATAAAATAGAAAAAAAATCCAAAGAAAGAAAAGTAAGAAAATAAAAACAAAAGATGAAGAAAAAGAGATCACCCCATAAGAACCTTCAATCATGGGCCAAGCCACACTTTCACAAGAATCTTACAGTTGGGGCAATGCTCCAAGCTCATAATTTCAAGAATCCTAAGAATCTCGTAAGAACCCCCCTTCTTTGAGTAGTCTTTAAGGGTTAGGCAGTGATTACCAATCTAATAACAATGCCACTACCTTAAAACTAGGGTATACCACAGCTAGTAAAGGAGTGACGTCATTCTTTAGTTACTTTGCTTTTGCTTGTTTATGCTCCTTAAACTATTGTTTTCTTTTTGCATTTGTTTTTACCTCATTTTTAACTTTTGCTATTTCTCTTTTTCATTTTTGTTGTGTTATCTTCCCTTTTTTTTTTGCATGATCAACTTTTTTGACTAGTGGTACTTTTGTGTATGGGTTTTCTTTGTGTTTCACATCATGTCTTCCATAGTCATCAGTGGTTGAGATCCCTGCTATGACAGCTAATGATAACACTCATTTATCCATGGCCTTTAGATATATAAAACCCATGGCACTTCTTGCTTTTGTATATCCTTTGACCATGTTTTCTTTTTCATAATTTGTCTTTACTAATTAACCTAGGTATATTCCATACATTAGCTTAATTAAGGGGGGAATAACCAATTTGTAAAGGATAGGATAGTAGGATATAACCAACATGGAAGTTGATCCAAGAACAAGTTAGGGAATGAGTTAGGTACAAGTAATGCATATCGAATCCTTAAAACATAGGAAAGGTCTAATCATTGAGGTTGTAAGCCATTCTTGCAGCTAATGAAGCAAACCTTGTGAGGTGATGTAGAAGGCCAATGAATCCTAGGCAAGGCATTCCTAATTGAGTTAAATGTGGACTCCTACCCAAATAATAAGAATTTATTATAAATAGAGGAATAAAGATATGTACATAATCGATAAATAAATATTTGGACATTTAGACAATCAAAAAGTTTAATTTTTGTTTTGTTATTTTATGATGCTAGATAGTGAACGTTAATGACTTTTTTCCTGTTAAGTGTCTATAAGTTTTTAATGTATTAAATTCTGGATAGCCAAAAGAATATCTTGAAATAGTAGTAGCATAATTTTAATTTGCTTACAGTTGTGCATATATTAATGTTTATTATTGTTATTATTATTTTTACCTTTATGACTGGGCACTAGCCAAAGGCTAGCCTGGGGTTGCGTTAAACCCCAAATTGCTTTAGTTTTTAAATAAGCATCCTTGTAAAATTCATGCATTTTAATTGATTTCATTTTGTATTACATATTGTTAATTGTTTGATTAGTGTTTAATTAATGTCTATTTTAGTTTATTGTATTATAGGCTATAGTTGATATAATTATAATGTGATTATGGGTAGTTTTTATATTGATTAGTTTGATTTATTGGTGTTAATTATAGTTGTATGTGAGAGTTCCTTTTCTGAGTTTTTACATTGGTTAGTATGTTCCTCATTTATTTCATGAGTAGGCTTAGTATGGTTACGAAACATATTAAATTAGTAAGTAGTTCCAATTGGGAAAGATATGTAAACCATATAAACATTATATATGTTAGAATTAGGGCAGCGGTTGCATGTTTTATTTATTATTGCCATTTTATCTTGATACATGTGGATGTGTGAATGACCGTTGTTAGCAAGTTCAATGCAGCAAAGGTATCCTGTCTCTTCACCCGTAGCACGTGTTCGATCTCCACACTACTCGCTTGCACCACACCATCTCTGGCAACCTGCTTTGAGTATCATCCTTGTGTACTATTCCAATCCATCCACCAGTCATGGTTGTTGCGTCAGCGTTGGGACCAATGACTGTGACAGTTCTCATGCGGTTGGTAGAGAATGGTAGAACTCCATTCTAGTTTTTGAGGAGGACTATTCCCTCTGTAGCCACCTGCAGAGCCAAGTGCTGGTGCTCTAAATTGCATACGTCTCACGGACTCAGCTTGCAGAATGGCTACAACGCTGGGTTGCCGTCATAAGTTCCGAGGCGCATCTGCATGATCAGTGAGTTGAAAAAAGCTCAATCTGTCCACCATAGATTCTTGCACCTTCTCCGCCATGCTTTTGGTGCTGCAGGACAACGGTTTCCATTACTGCTACACTGTCAACTCCGAGGGCACAACGGATGGATTCTACTATTTTCGACCATCACAGCGATTCGTGGCCAATGAATTGCGGGCTTGTGTTAGGTACATGTGCCGTATGGGAATGCATTTTTGTAAAAAAATAAGGTGTGAATAAGTCGCTGGGCTGTAACCTTTCTGGAATAAGCGTAGAGATGTGGAAGAATACCGGACTTGAACAGACCAAATATACAATGAATATACAACTCATCTTAAACGAATCACAGAATGATGGTTGACTTCTGTCATCCTTCATGTACTGAGAGAAACCAGAGACTACTCTGCAGAAAAAATATACAGCAGCATGCAGATTGAGGTGGTTTTTTTTTTTTTTTTTTTAAGGAAGATGCAACATGAATATAAACAAAGATCCCCAACTCTGCTGTTTCCTCTACACATGGCACGATGCATTAGATATATGTTCTTAGAACCGGATGGCAATTACATCGACTAGCAACAGCTTCCGCAAGGGTTAAGATACTTGTACCTGGATGATGAGTATTACCTACCAAGAACAATGCTTGGAACAGCATTGCAAGGTTGAGCAACCTAAGAGCTTTTACCTTGAAGTCTTGGTGTTCAGCTTGCGACCCATAGTTGAAGATTCTAGCAGAGTATTGTGCACAAGCAGCAGTAGTTTCAAATAACATCCAAGAGCTCTACATCGACTGCAGAACATTGAAAGAGCTTCCACACAATTTTGGACAACTACGGTGCCTTCAAATCTTACGTTTGCAGTCGCCATGGCTGAAATGACTGCTAGAGGGCTTTGCAATGCTGTCGTTGTTGAAGCAAGTGTGGTTGGAGGTTTAGGATAAAATGGAAGAGTTATGTACTGGCTTTTGCAATTTTGGGTCACTGCATACTATGGCCTGGACTCACACAGATACGCTGCCAGAGGCGTGTTGGAGGCAAATTATCCAACTCATGCGTTTGGCAATGTTATTACTGAATCACATTTGCACCACAAGTCTAAAACTTTGCTTTTTTCACCGTGCGTTAACATTTACTACGGGCCGTGTTGGACATCCAACGAATCGAGCTTGGTTATTAAAATATGCAAAAGCATTAAGCATGATTTTAGTAATTAATGCATACCAAATATCATCGCATGTCTCCTTTGCCGCTTCCCTAAGATTTCGTGCTAATCCAAGATATCAAGGATGCTAGGTATTTGATTCTTTGATATCAATCTATTATTATTAAAATGATTATATTTAAACATTTTTGTAAATTGTTTAGTATAAATATGACATTTAACTTTGTATTTGGGCTTTGGGCCTTGGGGGGGTGGGTGATGACGAAGAATGGAAGAATGGGAGTTGAAGTCAATTTTTCTTAAAAATCATTAAGAGAGGATTTGTTGAGCCTTGTGGTGACTATAGACCATTGGAGTTCATTGTAGGGCTATTGAGGTTGTTGCATTGTGAAGATAGCAAGGTAGAATTGTAGATCAAGTGAAGTCTCCCTTGTGATCCTTAAGATCTTTATTTATATTCCTGATTTCAATTTTATTTAATCATTAATTGTCATTCTTGAACTTAAGGTTGGAAGTTAGGATGAAAATTCATGTTTTTACTTATGAGTAATAGTCATAAATGTTGAATTTGATTGGATTTAATCCTAATTGTTTTATGTCTTGATGATCTTTTTAACTTTGAACCATTCCTCCATGGATACAACTTGCAGGTCAATCATAGAAAAGGTGACAATTTATGCAACAAAGATAATTATTAAAGTAATCTAGCATTGAATTTTGCTTGGCTCGTTAGGGCACACCATCCATGTTGGCTTCATCTATCCACACTGGGCCTTCTACCATCCATGCTGGAGTGCATGGTCAACATTGGAGTTAATAAAGTGCTAAAATTTTGTCCATACTACATCAATGCTAGGGGAAAGGTACATTAATGTTGGGGGAAGGTTATACCCCTCCATGTTGGGCATTGTTGTTTCTACACTCCTTCACATTGGGAGTAGGTGAGATCTACCCTCATGTAGGCATCTCTAGCATAGAAATTGCTATGCCCCTCATAAAACCCATCAAATTACCTTTTTTGGTATCCCAAAAGGCATTTTGACCATTTATGAGGCCCAAATATAGACATTTTATGACTTCTTCCACTAGGGGGATGAGGCTTTGACCAATTATGAGGAAAATTTGAAGCCAAAAAAGTATGAAATACGTGAGATTGCCTCTCATGGATTACAATATTCACATTTACAATGAATTCTAGCCTCATGTTTCATGGGTAAAGGCTACATGATGAAAAGATAGTCACAATATGCAATTTTTGGTGGTGTTTCAATGATCCCTCTTTGTTGGTGTTCGGATGATTGACCCAAGAGGCATCGACAAAGAATACAAAACATCATTGTAGGTCTGTCACCAACATTCCCTCTCTATACTTGGTCCAATTGTGTTGAAATATGCCAAAGAGCACTTGTGATGATGGAGTGAGGCTATGATGGTAAAATGGTAGAAAGTTCATAGGAAAATGGTTGTGAAGGCTAACAATGCATTGTAATTTTTAACACCATGGCTATAACGTAGCACCAACATGTTGGTTAATCAATTGGATTTGGCACATCATGTTTAGAAGTGTGGTTCACTTGGAAAATGTGTTTAAGGAACCAAAATCTCGCTCCAAGTTTTCTTTGGTCATTGGGTTTCTTCTTTTGGATGTTTAGAGCCCTAGGTTTGTTCTTTGACTTTCATTGGCCATTCGGCTCTTTTGGCAACTTACTTTTCCATTTTTTTGGGTAAAACCTTGCTAGGGCTAGTTTAATCTAGATTTTCCATTGAATAAGTTAAGTTATACTTAATGGACTTGGATGGTTTTCCATTGAATAAGATGTGTTATATTCAATGGGCTTGAAGATGGAGCATGATGAAGAGATGTCATTAGGCCACAATGCATGGGTATCTACATAGGTCAACATTGTTGCTCAAGGTATGGAAGGTCATCATTAGGTCATGGGGCTAGGTTCAAGCAGTGATACTAAAGGAAGGGTAATGATTACAAGGTAAGCACTCTCGATAAGACTAACTTACCAAATCTCATGCATCTAGGTCACATGGTGACTTGTTGCTGTAATGAGTTGCATCTTTGTGATGGCTTCAAGTCTTTATTCTGCAAGCACAACGCCAATAGGATAAGAAAACTAAACAAAGAAAGCATGTTATAACATTATAATGCATACATGGTCACACAAGGAATGATAGATAAACCCAAGCTACCTAGGTTACCAATGTTTTCAGTTTAAGGTCATGGCAGGCCATGTTGCTAGTTTAAGGCCCTAGTAGGCCATGTTGCCAATTTAAGGTCTTAGTAGACCATGTTGCTGGTTTAAGGCCTTGACAGTTTGTTTTTCTAGTTTAAGGTCTTAGTAGATCATCAATGTTAGCTGTTGGTTCTGGTAGGCTACATGTAGTAAGGCTTTAGATAGGAATGATTGACTAGGTTGGCTAATTCATTTTCATTCATGTCTATGATCTTAAATGCTTCATTATTGTAGGCTCTAGTAACTAGAAAGGACCCTTCCCAGTTGGTTGAAGATTTGTTTGCATGTTTGTGGGTGGCTTTAAGGACCAAGTCACCTTCCTTGATCTTATGCCTGGTCAAGTTATGGTGGTGTTGCCATTTTTTCCTTTCCTGATAGCACTCGATGTGAGTAAGCATTCACACCCACTACTTCTCCATTGAGTCTAAGTCCATGGTATGTAACTCCTTGTTTTGTTCATCATTGATGAAGTTAGATAAGGCCACTTAGAGTGATGGTACCTACAATTCAAAAGGCAAAATAGCTTCAAAACCATAAAGCAAGAGATAAGGGATTACACCAATTGCCATACAATAGGTCATTTTGTAGGCCCAAAGTGCATGGACAAGCTACTCATGCCACTTGCACTTACTATTGTTGAGCATCTCCTTAAGCAAGTTGATGATGGTCTTGTTACTTGCATATGCTTTTCCATTGGCTTGAGGGTAATACATCAATGAAAAGGAATGCTTAATGCCTAGGTCATGACAGAAATCTCTTATTTTTTGGCTACTAGACTATGGTCATGGGTATGCCAAAACATGCTACTATGTTGTCCAAAATGAACATACAGACTTGTTCACATGTAGTTTTCATTACGGGAATAGCTTAAACCTACTTTGTAAAGTATTTGATTGTAGTGATGATGAAGATATGCCTTACAGAACACTTGGGTGTTATAGGGCCAATAATATTCAACCCCCATCATTGAAATGACCAAGTGATTTGAGTAGTGTGTAACTCAATTGGTGGTATGTGATGAGGTTGCTATGCCATTGGAATGTGTCACAAGTCTTACCCTTCTGCAAGTAGTCATTTTCCATATTGGACTAGTAATAACATAACCATCTAATGTTAGCAGTCATGGCTCTAGGTCCTATATGTCCTCCATAGACACCCTTGTGAACCTACTCTAGGACTATTTTGACTTTAGTTTTACCTAAGTACATTAATAATACATCATCATAGGACCGTCGACATAATATGTTATCATCTATAATGACATACTACTTTGATTGTTTATGTACAACATCCTTTTGAGTAGTATTAAGGCCTTGTGAAGGTTCACCATGCATAAGGTAAAATTTAACATCATCATACCACTCCTTGGTAGTAGTAGTATGAACTATAGCCACAAAGGTATCCTCAGTGCTCTGAGTGATGGGAATAACATAGTTCAAAATCAAGGTGGGTAACTTACTAAACACATCTAATGTCATATTGAGGGCTAGCGTTACAATGGCATCTGTTATGGCATTCTTATTTAGGGGTATATGTTGGATGTCAAATTTTGTAAATTATTATAACAATTTCTTTCCTAAATCATAGTAAGGCTTTAAATGTTTGGCTTTACATGCATAAGCCTCGGTTACTTGGTTAACCAGAAGTTAAGAGTTTTCCTTGATTGTTAAGTGCTTGATTCTTGAGTTACAAGCTACCATCATTCTTTTGATCAAACCTTCATACTCCACTATCTTGTTGGTACATGGAAACTCAAAATGATAGGTGAAGGATTAGAGAAGGACAACTTTAACATGCTTAGAAATGTTTTTTGTCAATGTCCCATGCTCTTGGAAATGATGGTTTTTATGTTTTTATCTTAATTTTAATTTTTTTTAAGTTATAGTTCTTAGCTATTGGTTACTGATTAGTTTTATGCTTGTGTGTTATAGGCATTAGGCAATGTTGGTGGTCCCAGTGATGAAGGTGAAGATAAAGACCCCCTCCTCTAGATGCCCCCTTAGCACCACCATATGCTTGATGTGATAGCTCCTATTATTAACTTTAGTTTAGTTTGTTGATGGATGCTGGATGACTAATGTTGGCCAATGTTTTGGTTGTAGACATTTTAAACTCATTTATTACTTTAATATTTTCACCACATAGTGTGGCCATGGCTATGTATGTTCAGACATTTTAAATTTTAAGTTTAATTTGGCTATATATGTTGTTGATGGCTTTATTGCTTTCAGGGTCTTAAAGATTATAAATTTTGTAGATGAAAATGACTACATTGACTATGTTGATGATGTTGAAAATGAGTAAACTGTAAGGATATAAACAACTATAGGATAAGGGTTGCTTGCTAGTTTTTAAGCCATAGTAGGTCATATTTTTATCGCCAGTTTAAGGCTGTGGTAGGTTGCAGTGCTAGTTTAAGGTCTTAGCAAACCATGAAATCAATTTAAGGCCTTGGTAGGCCATGAGTTTTGCAAATTTTAGGGCATGCATTGAAAGGAAACTTATATTTTTGGCAATTTTCTATTTTAAATTTTTTATGGATTTTCTGGTTTTAAGGAAAAGGCTTTAATAAAAAAATAAAAATGAAGAAATGAAAATAAAAGTAAGTCTCTAGGCTACATGCATAAAAGATTAAAATAAAATGTACAAAAAGGCATAATAGGTTAACAAAGAAAATTTAGGCTAAAGGCTATTAGTACTTATGGTTGCATGGTCATAAGGGCATGGGTTGGAAGGATTAGGGGCATACATCACTTGTGCAAATTTTTCCTAATCTTGGAAAGGTTAGGGAATGTATAAGACCTATTTTGCACAAGTTTGTGCTCACCATCCCATTCACTGATGATGTTAAAGTGGAGTTCGTTCCATAGCACATCTTGTCATTGATTGTTTGCATCTCTAGCTTTCTCCTCTCTCTCAGGCTGCTTGAATTCATGGCTAGGAGTTTCTTCCTAAAACTCCACTTTAGATCCCTACTCTATATCCATATTTTTGATATCCATGTGAATTACATTATCACCATGAATGATGATTTCACCTCCCTCATAAGGAAGTGAATCTCTTGGTGAATGGATGAAGATATAGCTCATAGTTAAGCCAACCAACGTCTTTCTAGGAGAAAGTTGAATCTAGGTATTTCCTCCATCACTAAGAAATATATAGTTGTGGGGGACTACTCCCTCACCACAAAGTCTAAGGAGATTGACCTCTTGATAGCAACCCATGATCTATTAAAGAACTTAAGAGCTGTGATTATTGTATGTTGTATCTACCCTATCAAGCATATGAGCTTAATGATGATGCATGGCATAACATTAGTTACAACCCCATCATCTACATGCACTCGATGCACCTTATATTGGCCCATCCGTATGGTGATAAAAAGAGAATCCCTAGTTACCTTTGCCATTTTGGAGACTAGTCTTGATTTTGCTATCACAAAACACTAGTGATGTTGATTTCTTCTCCCTTGGTGATATAGAAACCACCACTACATGGATGGATTCCTTGTTAGTAGGGATGTCCTCACTAATGAGGATGGAAGTCAACATATTGACTAGTGCCTCACATTGTGTAACGGAAGTCATAATTAAGTCACATAGGCTCAAGATTATGTTCTTCTATTTGAGAGACTACTTGACTTGTTCCATCACACTAAGGAAGCTTTTGTCATTGGTCATGAGCTTATTGTCTTGGTTGTACTTTACTTCCTCCATGCATCCCAAAATGCATACGTTAGCCTTGGGTTGATGTGTCTTTTTCTCTTTCTTCTTCTCTTGGCCCTTAGGGCTCTTCTGTGTTTTTCTTGTAGAAGTAAGCTAGGTTGTGGAAGTCATGGGTACTGAGGATATACGAGTGCGCTTTGGTGAGTCCACTTTCTTCCATGACTTGGCTTGCTTGTCATCCTTGTTATTGGGCTTCTACTTAGGCTTCTTCCTTTGCTTAGTTCAGGCCTTCTAGTCATTATTGGTTATTTACAAGGAAGAAGCTATAACATTGTCCACCATTGGATGTTACTATTCAATTGTATGAGCTGGCTGGGTTGTAATGGGTTGGGAAACCCTGATGATGAAAGGTTCCCTTGGTGAGGAAATCAAATGATTTTTTATAGAAAATAACATGCGTCTAGGAATCCAACCACCTATTCTAGTTGATTTAATTGAGGTTGAAGAAATGTTAATTGCAAAAATCAAACTAATATTACAAGTTATACATGTAGTGGATGGCCAGGTTAGGTATAAGGATTACACAATTAGATTTTCTTAGGATGTTAGAAATATTACTAAGAGATTTTTTCTTAAAATTAAAAATTTTCCTTTCTTATTTTTGAGAAGAGTAGATTAGATGAGCATAGAGTATAGTTTCATGGTTAACAATAGATGGGTTTATAATGCCTTACTTTTTTAAAAGTAAAATGATCTATACTATCATGATGTTGAGATTAATATGCATGCATTGGATGATATTGTTGATACCAGTGATTTTAACATCTTTTACTACATTCCTTATATTGCTTTATCAGAAAAGAATGAAGAAATGAGATTAGAGTTTCAAGGTCTATTTCTTCAAATACATGAAAAAACATTATGAGACATTCATGATTAGTTGCATAGCATTATGGGATTATGAGAAGAGAAATTGATTAGATAATAGCATGGTTGCATAATCCATGATTGTGGGATTTAGATGTTGCCCAATGGTCTTCCATGTTTGATTCTCTTATTAATGAGTTTAACATGGTGGTGTTATTTGCAATGACATTTCTAAGTCTTTTTGTTGAAGAAAAACATGATTTCCTTAATGAAAGAGTTAAATATGCTAAGCTATATGAATATACAAAACATATTCTTTGCTACAAGGATGATAGATTTGGATAGCACATGTGATTTAAGTAAATATCATTTTTTATATTTTTTAAAATTTTATTTATTCCTATTTTTGTATACCTTAATGCAATGATGTGTGATTTATTTTTTGATATTATATCTATAATTTCATTAGAAGAAAATGGGTGATGGAATTTACCTTTATTGTAATGTCCCATCCCTTGTTAAGGGTGGAAAAAATTGTAAACAATGTAATTAATCTTCTAATGAAGGGATACCTCATTATGAGGAGTTATGACTATTCATGTACCCCTTGGAAAAGGGTTTGACCTATCCTATTTAAGGTCGGGGTTAGAGGTCGTGCCGACATGGAGTTGCAGAGCCTGGAGAGGCGAGTAATGAGAGTTGGGTAAAGTGGGACAAAAAGGGATTGATCATCCCTTTGGCAAGATAGCCTAACCATGGTGGTAGTGTTGAATTACCTCTAAGGCTTAAGTGGCATAGGAAGACAACCAAAAAGGGCGTTACAATACTCTCTTCCATTAATACAAATTTTCCATTTTTTTCCTTGCTTAATTCTTTAGTTTCAATTATTTATTTGCTAATTAATTCATTATTTAAGTGTTTATAATTTTTCCAATATGTTATCCATGATTGATGAGTGGTGAGGTACCCCTACACTCAACCATACGAAACGAGTGTAGCATGCGTGATCCGGTCGAACTCCGCAGACTAAATGCCTACACACCCCATGGAACACTTGGGGTTAATCATTCGTTGTCTTCCTAGACTTACTTGTAGTTGTCATGGTGTATGGTTAAGTAAGTTCGAGGTATATGATTTTTATAGTCTTTTATGTTTTATGTCTTCTATGCTAAAGGGTGAAGGGTTGATAAACTAACTAACTCTAACTAATGAACTAAGTCTAAATTAACTAGCATCAGCATCCATTCCCACTTACTGTACACACCCTAAACTATGCAATTGTGGCTACCAAACGCTAATCATTATTAGAATCACCACACGTAACGAACGTGCTCGAAGTGGTCGTACTGAGGCACTTAACTAGCCTAAACATTATAAGCATCCATTCCTTGGCTATCCGTACATATCCTTGAATGCTCGTAACCAAGTCGTACTTATCCCACGTTCTAGGAGATAAGGGTAAGAGAGACTAATCGTGATGAGCAGCCGATTCCTTGATTAGCCGTACACATTCGTAAATGCTCATAATCAAGTCATACTCATGCCACGCTACTGCAGGGTAATAAATAATAGGTAGGAAATAACATGTAAGAAATAACAAGTAATAAATCCTATTCCAAGCACTGTAAGGTTCACCTACAAAGCTTGCCTTTATTGCCGTACACAACTTGCGTTCAGGTACAATGTTGCTCGAATAAAGATCTGTTCACTTGGGGACTCCTACTACGGGAACATGGAAAATATTCTATCTCTAGAGTAGTCAATCTGCCAGAGTTTCCCTACTTCTAGCCTAGGATGGGAAATAAGGGGAGTGCCACCTCTTATTTATAGATTTGGCAGCGGACCTCGATAACGTGTACACGACATCGCAGGGGACGACGCGATATCGCGGCTCATGCAAATTGCGTCTCATCATACCCTCATGACTGAATGAAAACTCATCCTCGAGTTCCTTACAATAATATCGGGAAGGTATGGAATTATTAAGGGGAATGGAACTAATGGGATGACATGTGAATGGATCATCATTACAAGACTTGAAGAAATTGGTGTTCATGAAAACAAGGGTGAAAACCTTATTACAATGGCATCAGGCCTTAGTTGGTAACTAAGAAAGAGAGAGAGAAAGAAGTGTTGCTACTGCCAACGCCAAGATTGTGCCTTCATTGTCCATCTGTAAGTATGCCATTAATCTTGCTCCTTGCATAGCTGCTTTAGTGCTGCTCCATTCCAAGTGTTTGCTCCAGATCCAATTCGTTGTTTGTATTATCGCCATCTACACACACAACACAATCTTATATTAGCAAGGGTAAATGAATCATCCTGTAATTGATACCTTGCTTCAGTGTAGGTCCATTGGCTAGGTTGTGGTATGGCTAATACAGATATGGGGATATCTTAATAATGACTACCGAAGGTGTAGGGGTTAGGAAAGAAAATCAAAAATTTCAGGGCTAGGAGGAAATCAAAAAAATTAGGCCTCGTACCCCCATGACTAATCGCGAACCTCCGGTAGCATTAGAATATAGAAAGGAAAGGAGTAAGAAAGATAGATAAAAAGGGACAATGGGAAACATCAGTGAAATGGATGTTAAGATGGTAATGAACAAAATAAAATTAATTGCAAAATGTTAAGGGAAAGAATTTAACTAATGCTCCAAATAGGAATGTCAGTGGGTCCTTCCCAAAGCAAGCTCATGCCCCTAATGCCCTGACAAACCCACATTCAAAGAGTCCGTAGGCTCTAGGAATGTCATTTGGAACAAGAGTTAAAGTCTTAACCACAAGCATTTACAAAGAAGAAAACAATGCATCAACCAAAATATATACACTAATGATACAACCGGCAATGAGGTGAACAATGGAGAGAAGGGTGGAGAGAAGAGAAAGGAATGGAATCTCAAGAACAAGGTGGTGTACAGCCCCTTGTGGATTTTATGATTAATGTAACTTGGCAAGTCTCATTCCAACTCTGGCCTCAAACCNGTGAGAACCACACCATGCAAAGACTTGATTATTTTTATTGTCTCAGCTTCTAATAATTGGGTAACATTGGAACGGCAAGAAAACTCAAGAAGAAAACATCCAAGCACCCAAGAGAATGACCAACATAAAAGCATTAAGTTCCCTTGAAGTCACACACTTTTCAATCCTTGAGTCCTTCCTTAGTTTGAGAAATATCCAGTCATCGATTCATTTAAGTTCTTATTAAGAAGGAGACTGTACATTTTCAAGCTGAGAGAGACCATAGAGTGTTGTGGACAGATGGATGAGGTGAACTCATTGCCTTTCATATCAAAAGAACATACCTTAGTATCAACATTGTGACTTAATGGTAAAAACCAAACATTAGCAATCAATATGAAAATAATTCATACCATAATTCCGAACACTTATTGGGTGACAAAATTACAGGGTGGATCACACACACACAAACACACAAAAAATGGAAAAGTATAACAATGTTGTAAAACAAAAATAAGAAACGTTAAAGAAAGTTGTAAAACAAAAACATGTAAGACAAAAAAATTGTAAAAAAAACATGTAAAAAAACGTGAAAAACAAAAACGTGAAAAACAAAAACTTAAAAGAACTGAGGATCCCATATGATTAGCATAGGTGGCCATCTCCCCCATGACTGAGTGGAAAGGGAGAGATCCGAAATAATGAGTTCCTGTTTGAATTTCTTAAAAGTGTCCAACTTCTTCCAATTGATGATCTTAGATTAAGGGGTGGAAGTTGGCAATGATCATATTCCAATGTATATATGCTTTCGTTATGGGCATGGGTTTCCTTAGTTCGTTCCATGCATATTTGGTTGCTCCTTCAAGTAGCTGTCAACCACAGGGTGTCTACTACTAGTTGTGTGGTTGCTACATATAGGCATCTTTGTTGCAAATTTTCAAGGGCACACCTATCACATGGAGGCATTTCCTCCATGTCATCACCTGATGAATCACTGTATGTGATGCATGGAACTTTCCTCTTCTCGATCTTTCCACAAATGTTTATCTTAAAAATTTCCAAGGAAAGATC
>MNCI01024571.1:237937-256662 GCA_015680685.1 Gnetum montanum | reverse complement strand
CGTACTCCACCTCCTGATGGTTTCCAGTTCTAAGGACCGGTACTAGTTCTCTGCTTCCTTGGTGAGTGTCCTTGGGAACAAGTTAAGTTTTTGCCACTCATTTTCTATATTCTGCAAGGCACAAGCATCATGGAATTCCTGTAAATGATTTTGTGGATTAGCATGGTATCCCCCTTCAAATTGTGGGATATTGTTCATGTCTAATCATTTGATCCGACTATCTTTTAAATGCCTTGTGGGAATCCTAAATGCCTCCGTTATGTCAAGAATACTTTGGGTTGTGAGTAGGGGTTTGTCATGATCATCTCTTTCATGACGCCTATGATATCTGCGTTGTTCCCTACTCTCCCTACGTCCTTGCACTTGTCCTCTCTCTTGACTTTCCCGTCGAGGTCTTTCGTCCTTCTTACCTTTATCCTCACCTTTATGTTCATGATGGCTGCGCCTAGATGTGGAAGGAGAGGGTGAGTGATGGGATGAAGGAGAAGAAGAAGGGAAACCATTGCCATGATGATGTTTCTTGCCTTTTCTTCGACTACTATGGCCCCGATTGTGGTGACGATCTAAGTGCCCATCCTTAGCATGAGTGGTTGTTCCCTCTATGAACAGTTGGTGTTCACGGGCATCAGAACCATGGTTATGTATCGTTGATCGTAGATTCTGATACCCAACCTCCCACCATCGTTAGGAGGGGAAACATCATTTGTTAAAGAACTCGTTAGAAGGGGCTCCTCATCTTCTATTTCACTAAGGACGTGCAGGGCTTTTCCCTTCAGAAAAGTATGTTGACTCTCCTGCCTTAAGTCCCTCATACATTGGGCATATGTGGGATAATAATCCCTCATGTCAAAATCTTCTGCAAATTATTCAACATATAATTCAGTTACGCCTATCTGTGCCAAGGCACGGAAAAGCATGCGAGAGACTAATTGATCTAGGGGTAACACAATGTTACCTTGCAAATCTCTCCATCATAGCTGTTCATCTTAATGGAGGATAAAAGTAAAGTTAGGGATATACTCATCGAGATGAGTATATGCTATTTTATACTATTTAGGACTTGGCTGATTTTGGTTGTGTTTTATGTTGCCAACTGTCTCATGTATGGTCCTTAGGTGGTGAATTGCTCTTATGAGAAGAAGACATTTTTATCGGTGTGCTAATTCACTATTATATAAATTTTTTGTTAATTAACCCAAAGGTTTGTTTAGGCTCCCAATGATATGAGTGATATTCTTTATGTTCTATTCGGTGCACAAAAACTTATTCCTCAGCAATGGCGCCAATGATGAGTGGCGAGGTACCCCTACACTCAACTATACGAAACGAGCGTAGCATGCGTGATTTAGTCGAACTCCACAGACTAAATGCCTACATGCCCCATGGAATACTTGAGGTTAATCATTCGTTGTCTTCCCAGACTTACTTGTAGTTGTCATGGTGTATGGTTAAGTAAGTCCGAGGTATATGATTTTTATAGTCTTTTATGTTTTATGTCTTCTATGCTAAAGGGTGAAGGGTTGAGAAACTAACTAACTCTAACTAATGAACTAAGTCTAAATTAACTAGCGTCAGCATCCGTTCCCACTTACCGTACACACCCTGAACTATGCAACTATGGCTACCAAATGCTAATCGCTATTGGGATCACCACACGTAACGCACGTGCTTGAAGTGGTCGTACTAAGGCACTTAACTAGCTTAAACGTGATAAGCATCCGTTCCTTGGCTATTCGTACACATTCTTGAATGCTCGTAACCAAGTCGTACTTATCCCGTGTTCTAGGAGATAAGGGTAAGAGAGACTAATCGCGATGAGCAGCAGATTCCTTGATTACCCGTACACATTCGTAAATGCTCGTAATCAAGTCGTACTCATGCCACGCTACTATAGAATAATAAATAACAGGTAGGAAATAACATGTAAGAAATAACAAGTAATAAATCCTATTCCATGCACTGCAAGGTTTATCCACAAAGCTCGTCTTTATTGCTGTACACAACTTGCGTTCAGGTACAATGTTGCTCGAATAAAGATCCATTCACTTGGGGACTCCTACTGTGGGCACATGGAAAATATTCTATCTTTGTAGTGATCAATCTACCAGAGTTTCCCTACTTCTAGCCTAGGATGGGAAATAAGGGGAGTGCCGCCTCTTATTTATAGATTTGGTGACAGACCACGATATCGCATACGCGACATCGTAGGGGATGATGCGATATCAGGTATGTGATATCGCAACTCATGCAAATCGCATCTCATCAATGATGAATATTATAAATTAGGTGTTCATATTTTTACGACATGCATCTAGGAATGGGATGTCACATTTATATTCTAAAATAGTATTCTTGATGCACTTATAACTATTAAAGAACTCTGCGAGTAATTGCATAATGCTCCATTATATGTCACTATTGATAATTTGATGTAATATGGTACCTCAATTTGTGGTACATCATCTTATTGAAGGAAATGTAAAGTAGAGCTAATTGACATGGTGAATCAATTAGGAACACTTATTTTTATTTTACTCTTACTATAGCAAATCTCTACTAGCCTAAGCTACATAATCTAATGGAAGGAAATCCACTTGAGAACTCATCATAATTGAAATGATTAAGGTAGAATAATATCATAGAAAATTCACATATAGTGGTAGAGTTCCTACACCATTGTCACATTACCTTTCTAAATATAGTTTTGATCAAGGAATTGGATGTTATTAACTATTGGATGTGATATGAGTGTTAGCATCACAAATCTTCACATGTGCATGGTTTCCTATGTATATAGGAAGCTCCAAACGTAGATGAACTAGATCAAAATGATTTTGATGTAATGCATAAGGAAAAATAATTTTTGGTTCAATTACAAATACATGAAATCTAAAATTCATAGTAAATGGGTAACCAAACAATGTAAGTTTTCATTTATTTTTTATGTACTTGTAAAAATGTTTTACTAATAATACTAAGAATATGTAAGACTTATTTTTTGATTAATTTATCTTTCATTTTGTCTTTCCTCTTAGGCTTTATGAATAAATATGTTGTGTCATTCATGTGAATTAATTGCTCAATAATTAAAAGGTATAGATTTGGAAGCTAATTATGTTGATATGGTTAATATTATTTAAACACATTCTATCTAGCAACCAATTGCATGCTTAAGAAAACATAATGGAAAAGAAGTTTGCAAGTACTACATTTGTATTAAATTCTTATTTTCTTATTATTTCCTCATCATTTCATTATTTTCTATTAGTAATAAAACTTCATTTTTTCTTTGACTAAAAATTCTATAGATATTTATCTTCTTTTTCCTTTCTTTCTAGGTATAATGTTCCTCGGTTATTATTTCTAGAATCATTTTTTTATAGAGATTTAGAAAATAATGATGAAGTTACATATGTTTCTTGAAGAAATAATTTGAGGCTTAATGTTTCTAATAGAATGTTGCTTTATAAATGGGGGGAAATGGAAGGGGGTAAAATATAAATTTTCTACTAGTCATGTCATGACGTGTTATGATAAAATATATTGTGAAATATGTAGCTAAATTTGAGAAAATGTTGTAATCTTTTCATGACATGCAATTGCAAGTTTCAGAGTCAAGGCATCGTCATGATGATACTTTATTTATTTATAAAAGACTCATAATGAATGCCATCATAGATAAAGACATAAATGTTATTAAGTTTTGTCACATGTTGTATGAGCTTCTTATAGTGAAATGCAATCATGTTTTCCACAATATTAGTATTTCATAGGAGGTGTGAAAGAAAGTTCTTATTAATGCAAAGGAAATGAATGAAGATAAAAACTACATAACTATTATTAATATTTATCAAAAATGACTACTTTCCATGAAGGAAGTATCATTACTACAAGCTTTTACAGAGTACAATTACAACATCAAGAATAAGTAGAATCGAACTTAGAATTTTCATCATCCAAAACTAGATGTTATTGGGAGATATTATCCCAAATTTCTCATTCCATTGAAGTAAGGGGAGTAAATATGGGTACATATTTTTTGACTATGTTGTTGTTGCATTATCCATTTAGAGATGTGAAGTGTGCCTATGTTATAATGATGAGGAGATTGAAAGTAAGTGTCTTTCTATTCAACTTTTGTATGAAGGATCATAAAATAATATTGAAGAAGAATTCCATAAAGCTTTGGAAGAAGAATGATAGTTCATAGATGTAATTCCATAGGTACAGGATCATGAGTATCATTTTGAAATACTTAATCATCATTTGTTATTAATAGGTTCTTCTTAGAGTAGAATTGGAGATGCTTGACTTACGAGATGTTGATAGAATGTTTCAGTATCTAGAAGAGGATGTTGCAAAGTTCACCATAGCTTGTATTGTCATTGATAAATTATTGTAATCTATGATTATCATGGACCTTGACTATGGTACCTATGATTTTGATAAGTTGGATACTAAGCAAAAGAAACATTACAGCAAAATTATAGGCCACATTTTATTTTCACAATTAATAGATGAAGATGTTACCTCTTTATGAATGATTATCTCAATAGGTGCAATTCATAATACTTTCATGAAGTACTATCATGAAAAACATAGTGCTCTACTTAACATAGCATCCATAGGAGCTACTACATATAACATTAGTGCATCTACCATACATTTTGGTTTGAGCCTTGGGATAGGTACATACAAAGAACCATCTACCTCTACTAAAATAAGTATACAACATCGACTTTTCCAATAAAATATATGATAATTGATGATATGATTTTTGTGGGTAGAAGACTATTATAGGGCATTGATAAAAGATTAAGAGAAATATTTCTAGAGCATCACAATGAGCTTTTTCAAGGAAGATTAGTTATACTCATAGGTTAGCTTCCTCTTGTGCTTAATGATGTGCCTTATGCATACAAGAATCCAAATGTCACAGGAATTTAGGTGTTAGACCCTCAAAAGGAAATACATTTAAAAAATTAGATTCATAGTACAAAAGTAGAGAAGTAGAGAAGAAACTAGATATCATAGGTTTTTGATAATTCCTTAATACATTTATTGTGTTAGATGTATTTTATCACCAATTTGGAAATGTTCCTAAACAAAAAAGATTCAAGGAAGTATTAATGCATGTTAGAAGGGAAAAAAGCCTTGATGAAGACTATCAATTCTTGGGTGCTTAAATAAATCTTCCATCAATTTCTAATGAATTAGATGATTTTGGGTACTTAGTTCATTTGTACAGTACAATGGATAAATTGCAATTACATAGTAAAAAGATGTTGAAGAAATGCAAAAAAATACTTGTTATGTGTGTTGCAGATAGAGTTTCCTATGGTTTCAAAATCTTGGAAGATGATGAAGATGATGTTAAGTGATCTTTACTTATATGTGAAGGTGCACACATTACATGCACAATGAACCTTTGGCTAGAACTAGGATGGGTGAATGTTGTACTTGGCATGGTTCATAGTATTATTTATCATCCTAGGAAGCAACCGCCTACATTACTATCTTATGTTATTGTTGATTTTAACTCTTACATTGGATGTCTATTTGATAATTGTAATTTCCATCAAATGTCAATTATACCTATGGTTTAATGAGGATTGTGTTAGTTACTGTTATGATTGACATGGGTCATGACTATCCATAAATCTCAAGGAATAACTCTAAATAAAGTCACTATTGATATAAGATCCAAAGACGTCATGGGCTTAACCTTTGTTACATTATCTAGAGTCAAACGAATTAAATATTTGAAGAATTATCATCTAATCTCTTTGCAAAGAGACAAAAATATTTTAGATTCTAAACATCTTCATAATAGAATTGTAGAGGAAAAATTTTTTGTTGATTCAAAAGATTAGGCATCTTGAGTTTAGGCTCCTACCTATATTCTCCTTATTCTTAATTTTTATTCTACACTTCTATAAAGTTTGCTACAACAATTGTGTAATGTAGCCTTGCATCAATGCATTTGAAATATAGATAATTCTATTTCTAAGAGGTTCTTTTTTAAAATTTAATGTATTAATGATACTATTTTAACTGTATTACTTTATAGTAGTTTATTTCAAAATTTTAATAATATTCAAAGATTTCAAATAAAATTTTAACTTAACTTTTAAGACATTGTCCTCAATGATGACAATGGATATCTTTTAAAAAATAATTTAATTCTTCTCTTGGGCTGCGAAACCACTCTACAACTTATATATATATATATATATAATTAGTTGAGAGGATCTTATAAATTATAATTCTCTCATAGAATATCAAGTACTAGATGAGGTAATAAGTTTGATGAAAACCAAATCACTCATCCATCCTATCTTCCTCTACCCCTTTTCCATTTTCATTGCATTCTTTCTATCTAATTTGTTCTTTCGATGTTTGTTTAGGGTGTTTTTGAAATATTAATATCTAACATAAATAACAGCACAAAGATGCCCCAAACAAACATCAAAAGAAAAATATACTAAGAGGATGTTGAACCAACACCAAATTTACATGTATGAAACTTGAGGCTAAAATTCATTATAAATGTGAATATTGTAACCCATTAGAGGTAATCTCACATATTTCATACTTTTGAGGCTGAAAAATGCCTCATAAGTGGCGAAATCCTCATTCCCCAAGTGAAAAGAGTCACTTGGTATTTATATTTGGGGTTGGGGGATCAAAATGCCTTTTAGGATACCAAAAATGGCAATTTGATGGATTTTATGATGGGTATACACTTTTCTACGTTGGAGAAGTCCTATAAGGTGGGGGGGTGGTAAATCTTAGCTACCCCCTTTGTGGAGGGGTGTGGGATGCCTATTACCAATGTAGACACATCAAAACCAACGTGGAGGGGTGTAGGGGGTGGATCTCATCTTCCCCCAACATAGAAGGAGGGTAACTAAGCCTAGAGGGGTTTGGCCTTCACCCCTATTGCTGATCTTTCATACCTCCAACATTGACACCTCCTCCCAAGTGTAGAAGTGACATGGCAAAGATTTCAACATTACATCAATGCTAGTAAGAACCCTATAATGCCAACATGGAAGGTTGAAGAACCAGCATGGAAGGAGTAAAGCTAGCATGGAAGATGCATCTCCGTTACTATTTCTAGTAAAAAAAATGTCCATGGGGGTATAGAACTTTCCATATGTGGTAACTTCCCCTCCCCCTTGGGATTTTGGGCACCAACCCCTTGAACGTGGTAGAAATTTGTGACCTAATCTATCAGCCATTTGCAACCAATTTATAGCCCAAATCATGGCCAAAACCCTATAAAACCGAAACCCCACCACCATTTCAAGGTTACACGCTCTTGGCAATGGCACACACTTTGCATTTTTTAGCATTTTTACATTTTGAAGATCTAAGAGCTCTTGCTACTTAGTAGAAACCTAACTTCTTAGGGCCTACCAACGTAGAAGCACTATAGCCCTTTTACCCACTTTGGGATTAGTGAGCCTAGAGTGTCAATGCTTTCCCTTGGGATTCTTAAATTTGAACATGGAGTAGTTTGGCTATCCTAATCTTCCACATTTCTCAACTCCAGTAGTAATCCACATTGCAGATCTTGAGTAGCAATAGAGGAGGTTTGATAACATTGGGAGTGGTTAAGCATCTAGATCATGAAGAAGATTCTATCTTCTTCAATGGACTTGGAACCCCCTCCCAAGTGAACTTCCCTTTGCTCTCCCATGGTCACTTTTGTACATAGTTCTAAACTCATTCTTTATTCAATTAATAAAGTTTATAGTTTTATTTTCTCTATAATTTGTATTCATTTTTGGTTTTTAGATCTACAAATTTTTACCTTTTTTACAATATTGTTTTGCATTCCCCTAAGTCCTTGGGTGATCTAATAGACCATCCAAGGCATCCTAAATTCCATTTTTTCTTGGAGGCCTTGGGTATTTGGGTTGAGGCTATTTGCGACTGAGAATCCTTAGCTTTCTAGTAGTCGAGATTTCTTGTTGCAATAGTTTCTTGGTGCTAGGAGGACCTCCATTTGATTTCTTCTCTAAAATTTGTTTTTCCCATAGCCAGTGTTGATTTGCAAGTTGCACATTTTTTTTAGCAAATACTCTTCATTTTCAACAAAGATCAATGTTATAATGCATCCCCCTCTACCCCACAAACCTAATGTGGTTGTTGCAAGCATTTGGGTGTTGGAATTTTTACAGTAGTTGCTTTGAAACTCCAAAGTTAGTGTTGATTATTAGGTCCATTTCCACCTCCTACTACTACCACATTTCCCCATGGAAGCTAGCATTGGTTGTGTAGATAATCAAACTCCCATTTGTTTCTCCTTGTTATGAAATTTTGTAGCTTTCAAAAACTATTCTCTAGAAAGTTTCAAGCTTCCATTTTGGTTGTCAAAATTTCCCGCATTTGCCAATGTTTAAATAGGAAGGTATGAGATCTATCCATCTCATCCCCTTGTTTCCCCCTTTCCACACCTATCATAAAAGGTAACTAGAAAACAAGCATGGGTGACGTTTGTTACAACCATTTCACCTTTCTATTTTTTGTAAAGGGGTACACCCCCTTTACCATCCACTTACTATTTATACCAAGTACTCCATTTGTAGCCATTTTTTCTTCTTTTAACCATTTTCAAATTTCAGCTACTAGAATTTGCTCCTATCTTTACCTTTTATAGCCCATCTCAAGCCATTTTTAGCAAAATAGCCGTGCCTTTCTTACAATCAACCAAGTTGCCTTACAACTATATTGACAATGTGTTCGATCAAGAATACATGAGAGTTTATGATCCTAAAGACGCTACCATGATTGAATGTAGATTATCCTTGAGACTTAGGGGGCATAGTCTTGGGTTCTCAATAATAAATGAAGAGCACTATACCCTCATTTACACCAAGATCCAAGTTGGCATGCTGATCCCACAAGTAAAAGTAGAAGTCAAAAGGAAATTCAAGCTCATCCATTGCAATGGGAAGGAGTATATTCCCTTCCCATATGACTAAATACCCCTTAATGATCTCTATGCTAGCATCTTAGTCCTTCTCATTGATCTTGATGAAGATAATTCAAAGGCTACCTCTAATGGGCAACCAGAGGAGAAAGATAAATTTGTGGTAGAGTCTAAGCATAAGAACATTTTGTGGGGAACTTTTCCAATAAGGAATCCCCAAGAATACATGACCAACCTCTACCCCTTTCACCTCTTCCTCTAGACACATACCATCACCTTCATCCCCATCTTACTTGATCATGTTTGGGCCCACACCAATCATCACCACACACCAAGCAAAATTAGTGCCATAGCCAAGCACCTTTCATTTATCCATGCCACTTTCCACCCAACCTAGAGCAGTAGAACTAACATTAGTAGTAGTTACTACCACTAACTTGTTGACCAGTTAGGTAGGGCCCACCATGGGACCTCAAGCAACCCAGGGATCACATACATCATTTTTCCCATTTATGCCTCAAGTTTTAGCACAAACATATTTCTCCCTATTTAGCCCACCTATGATCACCATAACATAGCCTCTTCCTTTGATACCATAGCCTATTGCAAGGCCACAAGCCTTTCAACCACAAGTCTCACAAGTTCTTCCTCAATCATCAATGAAAACATCACAACCCATAGGGATCCCTCAAGGCTTGGATCAAGCCTTTCAAATGATCTAAGACCTTAACGAAGAGTTGCAAAAACTTAAGGCCAACACAACCTAAACGTTCAAGGTTCTATATTTTTTACCAAGTTGATTCTATTAGCCCTACAATGCCTCAAATAACCTTGCCCATAGGCTTGCCTATTCCAAACTTCATCAAATACAATGGTGTAGGGGATCCTAACACACATCTAGTAACCTTCAAGTCTGAGTGTCTCTTCTTGTAAGCTTATTGAGGATTTTCCCCATGTCCCTCAATGAAAAGGCTTTAGATTGATACTAAACCTTGCCTAGAGGTTCCATCTCTTCCCTTGAGGACTTGATTAACCAATTTGTTAACCACTTTAGATACATCTTTAAACCAAATTCCACATTAGATCAATTGATGAAGGGGAGGCAAGGACCACTTGAACTGGTCAAAAGGTTCATTCAAGGGTGGAACTCAACACTTACTAAAATCCTAGAGCCTATTGTTGAAATTGACTTCTTAGCCATTTACAAAGAAGTAGTAAATGACTTTATCAAGTCAAAGCTATGCTACCTAGAGCCTCAATCACTAAGCCAAGCTTTCTCAAAAACTAAGAACATTGAGGAGGTAGCTAAGGCAAGCAAAAACCTAGCCTATGTGACCTATAAAAGCCAACGTGCAAGACGACATAGGGACAAAACCAAACAAGAACATACAACTATGACCATAGTAGAAAAAGAGCCAAAATAGGTAGAGAAGAGGGGATCACCACCATGCAACACATCCCCTAAGTCATCACAACTATCTACTTCCTACACCCCAAATCAACCAAGATCAAACTTTGGGTTGAAGGATTGGTCTAAACATGCAAGGTTACCTATGAAACCCTTTGAACTTTTGGAACAATTGCTTAAACATGACTATATATAACATAAGAAACTATCTGAAGAGGCTCGTAATAGGTATGATTGTCTTTGTGATATAGCTAGAGAGCTAATGATAGCTACCAAATATGATCCTAAGCTATCAAGCTACTTTAGGCTAGAGAGGTATTATCATTATCATCAAATGATGGATCATGATACCAATTTTTCCTAGCATTAAAGGATGACCTTAAAAAGATGATAAAACATAGAGAATTGGTATTGGATGAGCCTAACTCTCCAAGTGCCAATAACAACTCCTATATCATAGCCTTGTTCATAGAAACCAAATGGTCTAATTCACCTAGGAAATTCTTTGTCATCAAAGTGCCATCATAGTTCCAAAGCACAAATCCAAAAGAGTAGGTACCACCTCCTCTAGCCCCTAAGGAGCCTTTCATTATATGTGTCTCACCTTTAGTGGCTTCAACATCAAGACATAATTGATGAGTTACTAATCCTCTAAAGCCTAGGGAACCATTTATTATCTAGATCCCTCCACCTTCAAGAAGTAACACCACAACGACCCATGAACAAAGCCCACCTATAGTGGCCAACAACTCAAAGGTTAGAAAGAAATCATCATCATAATGGCGATGAAGGTAACCTATCACCAAACCAAAAAATATGCCTACTAAAGGTAACCAATAAAAACCTACACCAAGATCAACTGCATTGATGGACAAGGGGTCCAAAACACATACATCACAACCCAAACCACAAATTCTAGGAAGGATAGAGGAACTTAGAACTATTAAGGCAAAAATATCACAAGTCAAGGAAAAGATTTTTCTTGCAACAATAAAATAAGACAAGAAATTCCTTAAGCAAAAGAATTTATCATCAAGTCTATATGACCTAGTCATGACCTCTCCTACACATAGGGATGCACTAGCTCAAGTGTTAACCTCTATCCTTGAACGCAGAGACATACTCACCAACAGAGAGTCAATTCACTCTATCATTGAGCAAGCTTCACTTAGAGAAAATGGGCATCAATCAATGCTTAAATTTTGTTATTGTGAAGTGAGAATTGACTCTCAAAATGGAGAAGTGCTATCTACTTCTCTTCTTATCACCATACATGTTGGTACATGCAAGGTTCACCATGTTCATGTAGACAATGGGGCAACAACTAATGTGGTACCATTTTCAGTTGTTAACAAGTTGGGCTTAACCAAGTACACACAAGAGACCACTACCTCAACTCTCAAGTCATTTTAATGACTTAAAAGTAGTAGTTCAAGGTTCCATCTCCTTGGACTTCATAGATGAAGAGTAGTTTCTCACATTTGATAACTTCTTAGGAGTCAAAGAGACACCTAGTTTCAACTTGATCCTAGGAAGACCATGCTTGGCAAATATTCAAGTAGTTTCATCTCCTATATACCAAGAGATCCATTTACAATATGAGGATGGGAAAATTGTGATTCATGGGGATAACGTGTCACTACCTTTGATTAATTATGTCAACATTGATTGAGGTTTAGAGGTGGAGTTTTAAGAGAATATACCCAAAACTCATACTAAGGCCACTAGCAATAAGGAAAATAATAATGCTAACAACATCAATTTCATAACATAAGATAACCAATGAAAATGCCTACAACTTTCCATACTAAACGAGAGAAGTGGTGACCATAGGATCATGCCAAAAGGATTCTTTGATCTCTTAAAGATATAACAACAAGTTCATGGTCATCCATTCTTTTGCCAATCATTTTCTTACCTTTACAACATTATATCATGTTTTGATGTTGGTTATACTCTTTTTTATTCTTTTGAGAGCATCCCATACCTACTAGATAGGCATGACCTTATGGCCTACAATGACCATAAATTGGAAATTTGGTTGACTAAGGCCTAAAATTGGTAACATTATGATACACTATGGCCTTAAATTAGCAATATGATCCACTAATGCCTAAAACTAGCATTCCAATAAGTCATGGAAAGGGTTCCAAGCACCAACCATGACCATATAGCATTAACCCTTCTCTCCCTCTTTGCCATTCTTGGTAGCTACCATCAACATACATGAACCCTAAACCATGACAGGGAGTAAAACCTTAATGAAACTTACCACTTTGGTCATCAACACTAGGAAAACACTAGCCCAACATTGCCTAGGGGGGTATACCATCCATACTTATTCTTTGGTACTCATCAAGCACTAGTTCAACCCCAAAGTAGCCCAACATAGTCTTAAACCCCTCCATTCACCCCTGGCTACCCCAAAATCTCACCAAATATAATCAAATGTACTTGAAACCTTCATATTTGGTGGATCCATGTTGAGGGAGGCCTCATCCATGCTAAGCAATGTGGATCCAATTTGGATGGATGGGAGGGATGACCTAAAGTACTAAAATTAACTACCTAGCAACCATAAATAAATCCTCTAAGGTCTTCTACGCTAGTTCCACATTGGCCAACATGGAATTAGAGGGGTAAGGCCAAAAACCATCTAAAAACCTATAAAATTACAAACCTTTAATCCTAGGCATTGACCATTAGCACCAGGAATCTTGGAAGTGAACATGCATAGCTAAAATTGACCAAAAACAATAAAAAATCAATCCTCTAAGATCCTTCTTACTTGGTTCCATAGTGGCTAGCATGGAACAAGAGGAACAACTTATAAAACCATCTAAAAGCCTCTAAAATTAACAAATTTTGATCCCAAGATTCAACCATTAATGTCAGAAACCCTAGAAATGCACATGCATGACAAAAATTGATCAAAAACTATAAAAAATCCATCCCCTTTGATCCTCTACACTAGATCCACATTGGCCAATGTGGAGTTAGCATAGATCCAAAGGGGTAACTCAAAAAACCACTTAGAAGCCATAGAAACTACTAGATTGTGATCCTAAACCTTAGCCCTTAACACTAGTGACCTTGGAGGCTAACATGCATGGTTGATTATGGTCAAAATTGGCCTAGATATAAGATTTATGGTTTATCCATGCTAGCCATATCTTCTTCCACATAAGCCAATGTGGATCCAATGTGGAAGAGTTAATTTTCATCTTTTGACAACATGTTGATACCCTAGAAGACTATGAACCTACACTGGTAAAGCCTAGGATCCTATAGCCTCAAGATTACCTTTTTTTTTTTTTACCTTTTTTTATCCCTTGAAATCCATGAACTACCATCCTCCATGCTAGAGCAACCCATCCCCTAGCATGGATCAAAGGGGATTTAACCTTACATGGCCCTAAATAACCTCCAAACATGACAAAAATTAGTTAAAAACATGGAAGATCATAGTCTACAATCCTAGAAGCCTAGAAACCTAGTCAATGTGCTCCTAGATCATCCCAATGTCTAAAGAACAAGTGCAACTCCATTCTTCCATGCTAGGTGGGGAATGGAGTGGAGAAGGAGGAAGTTATTTTAATTTGTTTTAACACTTAAAACCCTTTGAAATGGTTCCAAAACATAGCTAGAGGATGCAAAACTACCAAATCTTGGTTCTAAATGCCCATGCAAACCTATTTGACCCTATTTTGGCCTAGATTCAAATTATCCACATTAAGTCCCCTCATATCCATGCTAGCCAATGTGGAAATATGGGGGGCAAAGCTTCAAAGATTGCATTTTTACCTTTTCTAACCTCCAAATTGATTAGTTTTGACCTTAAACTATAACCCTTGACCCTAAAAATCCTAAGAGCATACATGCATGGTTGATTAAGGTTAAAATTGCTCTAGATTTGAGATTTATGATTCTTCCACACTAGAGATTCTCTCTTCCACACTAGCCAACGTGGATCCAGTGTGGAGACTAAGGGAAAGGCTCATTTGATGCTCATAGACACCGTAGAATGACATTAGATGACCTTTCATGCATCTTAGAACCTTGTTGACATCCTCTAGAGCCATCAAACCTTAAGAAATTAACCAAACATAGCCAAAAGTTGACTCCTTTTGATCTTCTTAGCTGGTTTCACATTGGCCAATGTGGAACCAAGGGGGTAAGCCATAAAACCACTCAAAAGCTCTTTAAAATGACTAATTTCAATCCTAAACCCTAGCTCTTAATACTAGCAACCTTGAAAGCACACATGCATGGTCGATTGTTGTCGAAATTGACCTAGATCTTGTGCTTAAATGATGCATCAGGTATAATCTTAGGCTCAATCCTAGGAAATGTGTCTTCGGTGTCAAGATTGGTAAGATGCTTGGCTTTGTAGTATCTAAAGTAGGGATACATGTCAATCCTAATAAGGATGTCAATCCTGATAAGGTTATGGCCATATCCAAATTAGTACTACTTGCCAATCTTAAGAAGATTCAAGGATTGTAAGGTAGGTTGCAATTTATCCATAGGTTTACACTAGACTTATAGATAAGTTACAACCCATGCAACAATTTCTTAAGAAAGGGGATCACTATGAGTGAATAGCTCAATGCCAAGAGGCCTTTGGAAACCTTAAGTAAGAGTTGGCACAACTACCAACAATCTATCCTTTGCAAGAGGGTAAACCATTTTACATCTACCTTGCCATCTCTAACATGTCCATTGCCTCTCTAATCTATTAACAAACATGATGATGGAGCGAAGATCCCAATGTACTACCTTAGCCAAGTATTAGTCACCCATGAGACTGATACACTAAAGTGAAGAAGTATTATGTAGAACTAGTCTTCTCATTGAAGAAGTGGAGATACTACATATTTAGAAACCAAGTCAATGTCATTTGCAAAGATAACCTACTTAAATCCATAATGACCAACATCTACAAAAGTACCTATATAGTTTGATGAAAATCCATAACCACAAAGTTTGAACTTTATTACATCTCACAATCCTTAATGAAAGGTCAAGCTATAGCCATATAACTCATGGTATCACCTTTTGATGACCAAGCAACCATAGATCTTGAGTTTCCTAATGAGCACATTAACACCATTAGCCAAGTGCTTGAGGGTTATCAGGTAGTCATGCACTTTGATGAAGCTTCAATTGCCTATGGGGCTAGTGCCACTACCATCATAACATTTCCATCTAGTGAAATATGATCCTTTGCCTATCATTTTGAATTTCCATGTACCAACAACATAGTGGAGTATGAGGGTTTGATTAGAGGCATGATTGTAGCTCATGACCTAGGAACCAAGCGATTAATGATCAAAGGCGATTCACAACTTATGGTCAACCAAGTGATTAAGGTCTATGCATGTAAAGCCAAACACTGACAACATTATTGTAACCTAGGAAAGCAACTATTACAATAATTTATAGATGTTGATATCCAAGACATACTCCTCAACAAGAATTCCATAACTGATGCAATTGCAACATTAGCCCTTAGTGTGACATCAGATGTGTTTAGTAAGTTGCCCACCGTAACCATTGACTATGCAATTTCCATCATGCAAAAGTGCTTAGGATACTTGTGTGGTTGTAGTTCATACTACTCCTTCTAGGGAATGGTATGATAATATCAAATTTTACCTTATGCATGGTGAATATTCACAAGGCCTAACTACTGCTCAAAAGGATGTTGTACATAAAAGATCAAAATAGTATGTCATAGTAGGTGATAACACACTATGTTGATGGTCCTACAATGGTCTATTGTTAAAGTGCTTAAGTAAAATCGAAGCTAGAATAGTCCTAGAGTAGGTTCATAAGGGTGTTTATGGGGGACATATAGGAGATAAAGCTATGGCTAGTAAGATTATACAGTTAGGGTACTACTGGTCCTATATGGAAATCAACTACTTGTTGAAGATTAAGCGCTATGACACATGCCAATGACATAGCAGCCTTATATACATACCACCAATTGAGTTACATACCACTCAGATAACTTGGCTATTTCAATGATGGGGGTTGGATATCATTGGACCTATAACACCTAAGTCTTCTGTAGGGCATAGCTTCATCATCACCACAACCTAATACTTTACTAAGTGGGTTGAAGCTATTCTCCTAAGGAAGACTATGTTTGAAAAAGTCTATAAATTTATCCTGGATAACATTATAGCCTATTTTGGCATACCCATAACCATAGTTACAAACAATGAACCAAAATTTTTTATCCAAGAAACAATGAATTTCCATAACAGTTGAGGCATTAAGCATTCTTTCTTATCACCTTATTACCCCCAATCCAATGGACAAGTAGAAGCAAGTAATAAGGCCATCATCAACTTGCTTAAGAAGATGCTCAAAAATAGTAAGCACAAATGGCATGAGTAGCTTGTCCATGCACTTTGGGCCTATCGTATAACTTACTATATGGTAGCTGGTGTAATACCTTATAGTTTGGTTTATGGTTCTGAAGCCATTTTACCTCTTGAATTGCGTGTACTACCACTTTGGGTGGTCCTAACTAACTTCATCAATGATGAACAAATCAAGGAGTTGTCCACATTAAGCACTATCAAGAGAAGCAAAATGGAAGCACCACCATAACTTAACCAAGCATAAGATCAAATAGGATGACCTAGTTATCAAAGCCATCCATGAGCATGTAGATAAATTCTTAGCCAATTGGAAAGGGCCCTTCCTTGTCACCAGAGCCTACAACAATGGAGCATTGAGGATAGCAGATATGAATGGAAATGAATTCAATAATTTGGTCAATCACTCTTATCTAAAGCCTTATTACATGTGACCCACATGTAGCCTACAATAGCCATGACATCAACAATCATCAACAAGAAATTCTGCTTTTCCATGGCCTACCAAAGCCTTAAACTAGCACCATAGTCCACTATGATCTTAAGTTGGCACCACAATCTACCAAGGCCTTAAACCAACACCATGATATGCTATGACCTTAAACTAGCATCATGGCTTGCCAAGGCCTTAAAATAGTATCATGGCCTATCATGGCCTTAAGATAGCAACATTGGTGACCTAGGTAGCTTTGTTTTGTCATATTATGTGGCATGTATGCATTGTAATGTTATAACATGTTCTATTTGCTTGGTTTTATTTTCCTCTTGGAGTTGTGTTTGTAGGATAAATCCTAAAGCCATTGCAAAATGTGTAACTCATTATAGTAACAAGTTACCACGTGACCTCAATATGCAAGATTTGGTGAGTTTTTCTTACTATGTTAAGAGTGCTTGTACCATTGCCCTTTGATGAGTGGCGAGGTACCCCTACACTCAACCATACAAAACAAGCGTAGCACACACGATCCGGTCAAACTCCGTAGACTAAATGCCTGAACACCCCATGGAACACTTGGGATTAATCATTCATTGTCTTCCCAGACTTACTTGTAGTTTTCACGGTGTATGGTTAAGTAAGTCTGAGGTATATGATTTTTATGGTCTTTTATGATTTTTTCTCCTATGCTATCAAGGTGAAGGGTTGAGAGACTCACTAACTCTAACTAAGGACTAAGTCTAAATTAACTAGTGTCAGCATCCATTCCCACTTACCGTACATACCTTGAACTATGCAACTATGGCTACCAAATGCTAATCGTTACTAGTATCACCACACATAACGCACGAAAGTCGTCGTATTGAGGCACCTAACTAGGAGGAAAGGATTGAGAGAATCTATCTAGCCTACGTGCAATGAGCAGCCGATTCCTTGACTAACCTTACACATCTATCGTGCATGACTATGATTGGGATTACCAAGCGTAGATCCTGGATATGCCACTGGGTTACCAAGTAGTCACACGAGATGCTCGTAATCAAGTCATACTCATACCACATGCGATGAGAAGCTGATTCCTTGACTAACCATACACATCCTTAGATGCTCGTAATCAAGTCGTACTCGTACCACATTCTAGGAAAGCAATAAATAGTAATTAAAATAAAATCCTATTCCATGCACTGCAAGGTTTATCTAATCAAGTTTGTCTTTATTGCTGTACACAACTTTCTGTTTAGGTACAGTGTTGCTCGAATAAAGATCAATTCACTTGGGGACTCCTACTATGAGCACATGGAAAATATTCTATCTCTGGAGTGGTCAAACTACCAGAGTTTCCCTACTTCTAGACTAGGATGGGAAATAAGGGGAGTGCCGCCTCTTATTTATAGATTTAGCGGTGGACTGTGATATCGTGTACGCGATATCATAGGGGACAACACGATATTGTGGTGCATGCGATATCGCGTCTCATCATACCCCCATGACTGAATGAAAACTCATCCTCGAGTTCCTTACAATAATATCGAGAAGGTATGGAATTAT
>MNCI01024571.1:117650-236376 GCA_015680685.1 Gnetum montanum | reverse complement strand
GGAAGTCCTCTTCATTGTTGTTAACTTCAATCACCAGGAAATCAGCTGGGTAAGACCAACCACACATAGTGGTAATGATGTCCTTCACCAATCCCAAGGGAATGGTATGGACTGGTCTGCTAGCTCTAGTTGAATGTTGCTCTTCTTAAGTTGGGGTAGGTTCCAGGCGTGATACATCTCTCGTGATATTAAGTTGACTCCGAAACCTGAGTAAAGAAGAGCCCTATGTGGTTCATTTTTGATGATTTGTAAATAGATTAAAGGACTCCCAGGGTTAGTTAGTTTCTTGGGAAGGTGGCCCACCTTGATCCAGTCAGTTACGATATGTGTTAACATAACCATATGCATTAAGCTCTAATTTTGGACAGAAGGGTGCTCCGAAGTGTTAGATGGTGGAGGAGTGTACATGGCCTCAACCGCTTGTTGTTGAGAGAGTTTGTCTGGGCTTTTGGTTCTAAAGTAGTGTCTTCTCTTTTTACAATTGTCAGAACCAGCAACAGGTTGGATATTTATAGCTCTCATAGCATGACATTACTGCGGTTGAGAAGGAAGTTTCCCTTGCATTGTTGGAGCAGGAGGCGTTATGGGAACTACTTGTGGTGGAAGAGGTGCGGATAGATTAGGAGGATGATGTGGGTATGGAGTGTCTCCTAGAGGAGAGGGAGTCCTTCTAAAGTACTCCCGAACTTGGTAGTGACGGTTGGGGGTTGAGAGACTCATAGAGTCACTTGGAGAAATCAGTTGCTGCACATAATATCCATAAGGATCAGGCTCCCGGTAAGGATACTGATGTTTTGGTGATGGAATCCCCCATGACTATGGGTATTTCCACTACTGATGCTGTCCGATGGGCTGTGGTGGAGTTCCACTTGGATAATACATTAGTGGTTGGTGGAACTACCTTGGGTTACCTTGTGGATAAGGTAACCTTTAGGGTGTTTGCCATTGGTTGAGTCTTGGATTAAGCACATACACCCTAGACTCCTGTAGATGTGAGATGATGGGACAACATGCCTTAGGATGGTCATAGTGGCAGATCTCACATCCACCGTCATCGTCTATGTCAGAATCCTCGACCACATCAGAGTTAGTGATTTTTCCCTTACCCTTGTTATGTGTAGGGCCTAAATCTCTGCACTTTTTCTTACCTTTGTCACTAATTTGTTCTACCTGAGAATCTTCTACAATTTTTAAGATAGTTTTAATTTTAGAGTCTAAGGAACTCCATACGTCATCTACCTTAGCCGCTATTTCTGTTGTTAATTTTTGGATCGGCAAGGTTTTCCGGTTCACCAACTCTTCGATTGTTGACTCATCCTCTTCATCACAAAACTTCACTCCCTTCTTTCAAAGGGAGGGATTGCGGTTATACTCTTCCGCACCTTTCCTTTTGCATAGCTCACCCTCTTCTTTTGCTACTTATTCCAACAAGCTACGTACTACATGGGCTCTAAGTTGTGAGAGTCTCCCTTGGGCATAAGTTCCAAGGGTTCTTCTAGTTTCATGCCTTAGCCCATCCACGATGTGGCGAAGTTGATCCTGCTGAGTGTACTCATGGCCCGGGCAACGATGTAACAATGTGTAGTAGTGGGCCATGGCAGCATCCAAGGGTTCATGTGTACCTTGCTTCTAGCCTTGGATCTACTTATGCAAATTGGACACTCTAGAGTACATTTGATACTTTTCGTTGAAGAGTTCTAACATCGTACTCCACCTCCTGATGGTTTCTGGTTCTAAGGACCAGTACCAGCTCTCTGCTTCTTTAGTGAGTGTCCTTGGGAATAACTTAAGTTTTTGCCACTCATTTTCTATATTCTGCAAGGCACAGGCATCATGGAATTCCTGTAAATGATTTTGCGGATCAACACTATATCCCCCCTCAAATCATGGGATGTTATTCATGTCTAATCGTTTGATTTGACTATCTTTTAAATGCCTTGTGGGAATCCTAACTACCTCCATTATGTCAAGCATACTTCGGGTTGCAAGTAGGGGCTCGTCATGATTGTCTCTTTCATGATGCCTGTGATGTCTGCGCTGTTCCCTACTCTCCCTACGTCCTTGCCTTTGTCCTCTCTCTCGACTTTCCCGTCGAGGTCTTTCATCTTTCTTACTTTTATCCTCACCTTTATGTTCATGGTGGCTGCACCCAGATGTGGAAGGAGAGGGTGAGTGATGGGATGAAGGAGAAGAAGAAGGGAAACCATTGCCATGATGATGTTTCTTCCCTTCTCTTCGGCTGCTATGGCCCCGATCGTGGTGACGATCTAAGTGCCCGTCCTTAGCATAAGTGGTTGTTCCCTCTGTGAATAGTTGGTGTTCACGGGCATCAAAACCATGGTTATGTATTGTTGATCGTAGATTTTGATACCCAATCTCCTCACCATCGTTAGGAGGGGGAACATCTTTTGTTAAAGAACCCATGATAATGGGTTCCTCATCTCCTATTTCGCTAAGGATGTGCGGGACCTTGCCCTTCAACAGTGCATGTTGACTCTCCTACCTTAAGTCCCCCATACGTTGGGCATCTATGGGATAATAATCCCTCATGTCAAAGTCCTCCGCAACGTATTTAGCATATAGTTCAGTCATGCCTATCTGTGCCAAGGCACGGAAAAGCATGTGAGAGATTGATCGATCTAGGGGCAACACAATGTTACCTTGCAAATCTCTCCACCGCAGCTGTTCATCCTAATGGAGAATAAAGTAAAATTAGGAAGATACTCATCGGGATGAGTATATGTCATCTTATATTGTTTAGGACTTGGCTGATTTTGGTTATGCATTTTATGTTGCTGACTGTCTCGTGTATGGTCCTTAGGTGGTGAGTTGCTCTTATGAGAAGAAGGCATTTTTATCGGTGTGCTAATTTCACCGTTACATAAATTTTTCTCTTTTGATTAACCCAAAGGTTCGTTAAGGCTCACAACGATGTGAGTGATATCCCTTATGTTCTATTCGGCACACAAACACTTAGTCCCCGACAACGGCGCCAATGATGAGTGGCGAGGTACCCCTACACTCAACCATACGAAACGAGCATAGCACGTGCGATCCGGTCGAACTCCGCAGACCAAATGCCTAAATGCCCCATGGAACACTTGGGGTTAATCATTCGTTGTCTTCCCAGACTTACTTGTAGTTGTCATGGTGTATGGTTAAGTAAGTCCGAGGTATATGATTTTTATGGTCTTTTATGGTTTTTTCTCCTATGCTATCAAGGTGAAGGGTTGAGAGACTAACTGACTCTAACTAAGGACTAAGTCTAAATTAACTAGCATCACCATCTGTTCCCACTTACCGTACACACCCTGAACTATGCAACTGTGGCTACCAAATGCTAATCGTTACTAGGATCACCACACGTAACGCACATGCTCGAAGTGGTCGTACTGAGGCACCTAACTAGAAGGAATGGGTTGAGAGAATCTATCTAGCCTACGTGCGATGAGCAACCAATTCCTTGACTAACCGTACACATCTACCATGCATGACAACCACTGGGATTACCAAGCGTAGATCCTGGATATGCCACTGGGTTACCAAGTAGTCACACGAGATGCTCATAATCAAGTCGTACTCATACCGCATGCGATGAGAAGCTGATTCCTTGACTAACCATACACATCCTTAGATGCTCGTAATCAAGTCGTACTCGTACCACATTATAGGAAAGCAATAAATAGCAATTAAAATAAAATCCTATTCCATGCACTGCAAGGTTTATCCAATCAAGTTCGTCTCTATTGCTGTACACAACTTTGTGTTTAAGTACAATGTTGCTCGAATAAAGATCCGTTCACTTGGGAACTCCTACTATGGGCACATGGAAAATATTCTATCTCTGGAGTGGTCAAACTACCAGAGTTTCCCTACTTCTACACCAGGATGGGAAATAAGGGAAGTGTCACCTCTTATTTATAGATTTGGCGGCTGATCGTGATATCACGTATGCAATATCGTAAGGGACGACGCGATATCGCGACGGCCGCGATATCACGTACGTGATATCGTGGTGCATGCGATATCACGTCTCATCACTCTCCATCTAACACCATTTCTTGAGGCCAACCTTGTAACCTTGTTATAGCTTTCCATACCTTGGAAAATAATGTTGACCCATGTTTGCCACTCATGCACTATAGCCATATGGTATCTCTTCATCATGCTCCATCCTTAAGTCCACTTGACTATAACATAGCTCATTCAATGGAAAAATCATTAAATCCATTGAGCATAACACATTTTTTTTCGATGGGAAAACCAAGTCTATTGAGTGTAACAAAACATATTTAATAGGAAAGGTATGTCAAACTAGCCCTAGTAATGAGAGCTAATGAAGGTCTCACTCCACCAAAAAAAAAGAAAAAGAAAAGAAAAATTGCCAAGAGGTTGAATGGCCAATGAAGCCTCAAAGCCCAATGGTTGAAGAAATCTTGGAGCAAAGTGATTGGATCCTCAAATGTACTTGCCAAGAAACCAACACTTCAAAACATGTTAGTGTCACACTATAACCTTGAAAACCACACTTGGAATGCATTGTTAGCCTCTATGACCATCTCCCTAATGATCATTACCACCATCTCATCATAGCCTTATCCCATCATCATAAGCACTCTTCAACATGGTTCGATACAACTAAATCAAGCACGAAGAGGGAATGTCCATGGTGGAGTTGTAGTGGTGTTTTGTATTCTTTGTCAGTGCCTCTTGGGTCAATCCTCTAGACACCAACAAAGAGGGTCCAATGAAACACCACCAAATTTGCATGTTGTAATCTTTGTAACCCCATCCCATGGAACCCGAGGCTAAACTTCATTATAAATGTGAAGATTGTAATTCATGAGAGGCACTCTCACATATTTCATACTTTTGGGACTGAAAAATGCCTCATAAGTGGCCAAAGCCTCATTCTTCAAGTAAAAAGAGCTATCTAGTGTCTATATTTGAGCTTGGTGGTTTGGGGTTGGGGGGGTGGTGGGGGGCTGGTTTCATCAAAAATGCCTTTTGGGATGCTAAAAATGGCAATTTGATGGGTTTTATGGGGGTATGCTAGAGAACTTCTACAGGAGGGTAAATCTCACCTACCCCCAATGTAGAGGGGTGTGGGCCACTTGCTCCAAACATAGAGGCATCAAAATCAACGTAGAGTGCAGGGGGTGGATCTCACCTACCCCCAATGTAGAAGGAGGATAAGAGAGCCTAGAGGGGTTTGACCTTCATCCCCAATGTTGACTCTTGGCAATGGCACACACTTTGCATTTTTGAGCATTTTGGACATCCAAGAGCTGTTGCTACTTAGCAAAAACATAGCTTCTTGGGGCCTACTAATGTAGAACCACTATAGCCCTATTACCCTTATTACCCCCCTTGGGATTTATGAGCCTGGAGTGTCAATGTTGCCCCCCTAGTTTTACAACCCTAGTTTGCACCCCAACATCTCCCCACCCCCTAAGTTCCTGGTTGATCTATTGAACCATCTAGGGCACCCTGAATCTCATTTTTCTTAGAGGCCCTAGGGATTTGAGGTTGAGGCTATTCAGGGTTGAGAATCCTTAGCTTTCCAACAATCAAGACTTTTCATCGCAACAAATGCAATAAAAATGAGAAGATGATAGAGGAAGAGAGGATGGATAAATGATTTGGTTTTCATCAAACTTATTACCTCATCCACAGTTAGTCTTCTAAGAGAGAATGATAATTTATAAGATCCTCTAAACCAATCCATATATATATATATAAGATAGTGTATCTTGGTATTTGCCATAACATCTCAAATAAGATGCTACTAAGATATGTATCAACAATGCTGAAAGTAGTTTAAAATGATTTTTTAAAAAAATGTCTCAACCTCGAAAAAGTCAACCTATATTAATGGCATGCCTTGGAAGCTTGTACACAAAAACTGAATCTTTATTAATACCAAAATGACATGGCATTTGGCTCATGCATGTCTCCTTGTAAAACTAATGGTCAACATTGTAAGGAAGAAAACATTCAGTCAATTATTGAAATCGTGCACTCATCCCATCAAAAATGTCCAATAGGTTATTATCTATTTGAGCCAAGATGTCAAATTTTAAAATTTAACATCTCAAGCCAAACAAGGGCCTACAGTGAGGCACTCTCACATTAACATCTCAATTGAGGTTATACATAATTTATTTCTATCTTTGACATAGAACGTGATGGAACTTGCCAATATCATATCCAGGAAATTATCGGATTGAGGAAGGTGAGAAAGGATATTTTTAAATACACTTGAACACTTCTCCTCAAGCTATGATGGCAGCCATGCAAATATCATAGTTTGCCTAAATATATCTGCAACCAAGGTTATAGAAGATGGTAAAATGATCACTCAAGTAGTGATGAAATAATCATTAAAATATTAATTGATGCTCAAAATAGCAGTAATGAAATGATCATACAACACCAAAAGACTGATTTAGAAATGGGCAACGATAGAATGATCATTGTTACAAAGGAGGATTGGAACTTGATGGAATATCATAACATCAGCAAGTAAAAACACAAGTCCCCATAGGAAAAATGTGAATACTTGGTCGTGAAAAATGATGATTGTCATAGCATAAACATTCAAAATCAACACCCACTCTTCTATGCTTAAGGCAGAGAATATGTGAATGATTGCAATATCAGCAAAAGGAACATCAAAAACCTATTCCGATAATATGTTAAATTTTAAATTTTAAAATGAAAAATAATAGAAATGAACCATGTAGAAAAGAAAGAGAAGAGGCCAAACAACGAAAATGGGATTCCACATCTAAATGCTAAATTGGGGACTACAATGAGGCACTTTCACATTAACATCTCAATCCAATTTATACCTACTTTATTTTTATCTTTGACATAGAAAATGATAGAACTTCCCAATATCATATCTAGGAAACTGGATTGAGGAAGTGAGAAAACATATTTCTAACTACATCTTTAACACAAAAAATTTGCAGCAAGGAAAGTGAAATCAACTTTAATTAAATGTGTAAAAAAACTAATTACAATAAAGACTTGGGAACCATCCCCCTATGCTAACCCTAAGCGTTAGCAATTGAGGTATTGCTTCAAAGGTATAGAATATTATTGCAAACAACCATTACAATCCTTTCTAATAAAAATGTTGTTAGTGTATTTAATAACAATTTCTGTAGCTTGTCGCGGTTCCCTGTAATCGATCAATCATTACGTTAGACATTAATAGGCATGTGCACTGGTCAGGGCATGAATTTTTCCCCAAGAAAGCAGTTGATTCTGAGGGTTGTTGGACTATTCAATAAGCTTGGCTCCTTTTTTCCATAATGTGGACAATAAATTTCATCCTGGAACTGTTGCAAAAGAATGATAACATGGACAGTCGAAAAGTTTGCATAACGGGGGTATAAAACTGCACTTAATTCTTGTTGAAAATATTGACCAACCCACTGCCGAATCCGTCCAATTTACGTAGCAGATGACTTCTTCAAACATCTCGTTGTTGGCCATCGCAACACGTTTAGAAGTGGTCAATGTAGAACACAATATAGGTATTCCAACAGGGTTGAAACTGTTCATAGACTTTGCAGGTTCAGGATTTTTGAACTTCTTCAATCTAATTTCAGGTACTCCTCCATTCCATAGCATAAAGTCATATATGTTGATGTTCATGAATCAGTTTGTTCTTATACTCAAATCTTTGGTCTGTAAGTTTGTGGACAATTGTAGCTTTATCATTTTCCTCGTGAGAGATCTGTGTTTTGTACGGTTATTTAGTGGAATTGTCAGGAAATTCTCCTATACTTGATCAGAAATTGCCCATGGCTGAGAACGGTGATGTGAACTTTGCCCCAAAAGCAGTTGGAATTGACCTGGGAACAACCTATTCTTGCATTGGCATATGGAGAAACGATGAGAGAGAGGTGGAAATCATCAGAAATGAGCAGGGCAACAGAACCACTCCTTGCATGGTGGCTTTTTTAGCGGAGGAAAATCTTGTTGGCCAATCAGCCATGAATCAGGTCTTCCACAATCCCCACAACACAGTCTTCGATGTTAAGAGACTCATTGGCAGAAGATACTCAGATGAAGTGGTTCAAAATAACAAGTCTCTGTGGCCATTCAAAGTAGTTTCTGGGCCAAAGGATGAGCCTCTCATAGAAATCAGGTATCAAGGAAGCAAGAAAACATTTAGGCCAGAAGAGATCTCCTCCATGCTACTGAAAGAGCTGAAACGTTCTGCAGAGGAATTCTTGGAATGTGCAGTGAACAAGGCAGTCATAACAGTACCTGCATACTTCAGCAATTCTCAGAGGCAGGCAACCAGAGACGCAGGAAATCTTGCCGGCCTAGATGTTCTGCAATTATTGAACGAACCCACGGCGGCTGCAATTGCATACTCCGTTATCAGCAGGTCCCAAATCCAAACCCACATACCAAACGAGAAAATTCTGGTTTATGATTTGGGCGGAGGAACATTTGACATTGCAGTGCTTGAAATTATGAATGCTCAGAAAGAAATTGTGGTCAAAGCAGTGAAAGGAGATACCCATCTTGGAGGACAAGATTTTGATAACAGGCTGCTTGAATTTTTACTGGCAGAATTCCAATCCAAAAACAATGTCAACATATCCGGCAATGCAAAGGCCAGCAGGAGACTCCACAGTGCCTGTGAAAGAGCAAAAAGAGAACTATCTCATGCTCGGAGCAGCACGATCGATATTCCATGCCTGTACCAGTCAATTGACTTCTTCTACACAATCTCCAGAATCAAATTCGAGGAACTGAACATTGATCTGTTTCAGAGAACTATCGATCTGGTGGCAGACTGCATCCAGGATGCCAATCTGGATGAAACCCAGATTGATTCTGTGGTCCTAGTGGGTGGGTCATCCAGAATTCCTAAGCTGGAACAGCTGCTCAAGGATTTCTTCGCCAAAAATCAGTCAGTGAAGATTCACAAGCACACAAACCCAGATGAGGCAGTGGCTTACGGAGCCGCTGTGAAGGCTGCACAGCTGAATGGCGATATCCTGGATTTGGATTTGGATTTGTGTCAAGATCCTTGTTGGGCTGCTATTTGTTGTTCCAGAGATGTGACACCTTTGAGCATCGGAATCATGACAAGGAGAGACGTGATGAGCGTGATGATCCCAAGGAAATCCCCAATTCCAGTGAAGAGAGAGCGATTTGTCAGGACTGTGAAGGACAATCAGAGCACCATGAGATTGGATTTCTACAAGGGAGAGAGGGCTAATGTCAAGGATAACAGTTTTTTGGGCGGCTTCACATTTGGTGGAATTCCACCTCAACCCAAAGGAGTTGAAGGCCTGTTTCTGTGTTTGGAAATTGACAAGGATGGCATCGTTCGTGGCTCTGTTGAGAATTCGTCGACTGGTCGGAGCAGGGATTTCTGTTTTCGGAGCAGATTTGAGGAAGATTTTGAGACGAAAGTTGTGCAAAAAGCAGAGGCATTCCGATCGCAGGATGAAGTGTGGAAGGAAATTGCAGTGCTCAAGATCACAATTGATGACGGGATTGACGATCACAGGAAAAGACTGGATGAACTCAAAGGCGTAATTAGCTCCAGGGAAAAGAAATTTCAGGCTGATTTTGCGAATGAGCTTGAAAAATGGGTTGCAGGAAATGCTAATGCAGATGTGCACAAGCTCAAAGAGAAACTGCGGATTCTGAAAGCTAATCAAGAACGGCTTTCTGCGGCTATCAAAGGCGAGCAGAAGAAGCATAAACTGTTTCGTTGCATCAGGAGTCCTATGCATTAGAAACCCATTGCCACCCCTCATGAGTTTGAGCTGAATTCCTTCTTCTTCGAGCATAGGTATAACACTACCATCACACTGTATCTGCTTTGTATCACGACGCAAATCTATACATACCATCCAATTTGTGTTTGTGCCATTAAACTTTATCATTTTTTTTATATTTCCCTTTTCAAAGGGTTTTTCCCTGGAGAATAGTTAATTGCATGATTTATGACTTCAACATGTCTCAAAGCTAGCATGAGGTGGTGCTACATGCTTTAAACCCAAGGGTGCAAAGTGTGTGAGATAACAAGATGAGAACTCATGCTCCCCTTTTGAAGTTTCTTACAGTACAAAACAACAAGTACTTTGTATAAGAACAATATGGTTTTAAACGTTAAAGAATTTTTTAGATAAATTTGAATTTGGGATGAAAGAGCTTATGATTATACCTACCATAAGCAAGTGTGTTCTGCTTTAATACATAAGAAGAAGGCATCCAATATAGATTAGCCAAAAGAAACACAACCTTTTTTAGTAGAAATAATCTAGACTTTGATAAGGGCAAGTACAACAAACAATGTTGAAAATAATATCAGTGGGTTTCAATAATGCATCCTTACTAGGCAACTTACCCTCAAACCCCTCATGATCTAGTAGAAGTTTTAGCAAGAAATCACATCAAAATTTCTTGTTCAAACTATCTATATATCCATGGCCACCATGGAAGTAGGCTCATCCATAGTTTTCCAAGATAAAGAGGGAATAGGTTGGAGCCCAATTAGTCCTTGAAATTGCCAAGTTAGTGATGTTTTTCCAATAATGAAGCACCAGTGACAAATTTCGCCAAGTGTTTCACAATCCTTATATTGTGAGAATAAAGCAAGGGAAACACCTGTGACGTTTAAAAACGTCGGTGGTTGGAACACTGAGAGGTTATCAGGTGTACAACCTAACCCTAGATCCGTGCAAGGGTCGTGCTAGAGAAAACGGAAACGAGGTGCCCTAAACGGTTTGGTTGATCAGTTAGGTACTTATGTGGTGTACAATAACCGTATGCAAACAATAATTTTAAAATGCAACACGTTGAGGTTGAAATGGAAGAAAACGTCGGGTGCACAACAATAGAAATGCATCAAAGTATGTAACCAGGACAATAAGCATGAACAAGTACACAAAGATGCAACATATATGTTATAGCAAAAATTGAATGAGAGTTTAGGTGAGGGAATGCACCACCCCAAAATCGGGGGATCTGATCTTTGTTTGGATGATGAATGTGGACAACTGGTATGCAGTACTAGACAAGCACAGTTGGCAACGGAATGATATGGTCACAGATCCTGGACTGTTGCCAATGGTATGCTGATAGGAACCAATGAGCTAATGCTTGTTGGGCTAAGAGCTGCTACGCTTGGTTGAAGAGAGATCCAGGAAGTACTATTGCTGGGATTTGCTATTTATCAACCTTCTGTTCACCAATCTCTTCGTCAAAGCTTACTGCCAGAAGCCAACTGCCAGTGTAGCACAGTGTAGCACAGTTCACCAATCCAAGAAGAGAGCTTGAGACTTCCTGGTTTCATCCCTGGGGCACCTTTTATCTTTTAGGTCCTTGCTATGTTGTGCTACGCTATGCAGTGTAGCACAATGTAGCAGTTAGTTTGGGATGAATTTGAATCACAACCTATAATGTTTTGTTAGGAGACTTTGATTGGGACCTGAGGGCGAAGTGGGATAGGTAGTCTTGGAGGTCGAAGCATTGCCAAGTGCAATTCGTTTGCTAGAACAACTTAATGGACGATCTTCTTGCATTATCACCCAACTACGTTGTGCTACGCTATGTAGTGTAGCACAGTGTAGCACCCAGTTTTGCCTGAATTTCAACTTACTTTGCAAGTGTTCTATCATGGGATCTTAGTCATATTCTGAGGTGGTAATAGAACAAGCATTTTTCATGGTCGAAGCATGGGTGATTGTGTTTTCCACATCAAGACAATTTGAGAAAAGATTTTATCATGCTAGGGCCTTGCTACGTTGTGCTACACTGTGTAGCATAGCATAGCGTAACACTTAGACTGAGGTGATTTTTGATAAAATTTGCTCCATTTTTTGTTCGTCACACTAATCACACTTCAAGGATGAAGCGAGGAAGACATCTTTGAAAACCAAATATCTACCAATTGCATCTTTTGCATATGATCTAACACTTGCAACAGTTTTAACACCACATGGCCTGCTACACTATGCAGCATAGCAAGCCTCATAGTTAGAAATTTTTTGAATTGTTTAGTCCATCCTAAACATCTTCAACAGCTCCTAGCTTGGCACTTGGGTCGACCTTCGGCTGGGACATTTGCCAAGCTAGGTAGGCTAGAGAGCATAGTGAGCTTGATGGTTCGGAAGATAGAAAATTTGCCAAACTATACGGTCCATCCTTAGTGCCTCATTTATGAAAACTAGCCTCATGACTAGGTGTTGTGTTAATTGTGTTGCAGAGGGTGGCAAGCAGGCCCGAAAGTGGCTTCACAGGCATTAGGACTTCTAGGGTACCATGTTGTCTGCATAGTCTTGTGTGACACCACACTTGCAGAGATACTTGCCCATATTTTGGGACTGTGCTGAATCATGAGAGTCCCAAAATTGATGGTGTTTCAATGGCCCCTCTTTGTTGATGTCTAGAGGATCTACCCCAGAGACATAGACAAAGAAAATGAAACACCATGCTGAACATGACACCCATACCGTTCGTCAGTGCCTGCTCAGATAATGCTTTGCTATGCTTGGGAGTGCTAGGAAAGCTAAGTATGATAGAGAAAGTGGATGGGTTTGAGGAAATTGGGCTAGGGAAAAGGAAAAGTGTAGGATGCATTATCATGAGAGTCATTGCCATAGTATGATTCCTCATCGAAATGCTTATGAGGGATTCGACACACATGAGTGGCTTCTCCCTTTGGATTTTGACCTCTCATTGGAGTGCTTAGAGGTGGTCGATCCAAAGCTAAGATGATTGCAAAGAAATTGTGTTGTTTGTCTTGGGCACTTGGCTATATTGCCATTTTTTATTTTTTTAGGGAAATGGCACACCCATGTTCATTTGAAGGCAATTGTGTCATCATTGTAGGATAGGTGTTTCCTCCTTGGGATGAGTTTTTGTTATATCCATGTGGGACCTTGACCAGTCTATAGAGGCTTCCCATAGGATGAGCTACATTACATTCATCATGGGCTTGGTGGTTGAGCATGGGAAAGGATTTCATGTGCATTGGAAAAGCTTGGGAGGAAGATGTTAGAAATTGTAAGTATAAGGAAGGGAGGTTAGGTTGGTTGAAGGGATAACAACACTCTCAAGTAGCTAGGCTGATCAGAGCAGGTACTTTGGAATGATGTAGCACCTTATCCTAGTGGTGAAATGCATTCTTGAGAAATGCCATCTTGGCTTTTCTCCTGCAAATACAATAGAGAGAAAACTAGCAAAACAACCAGCATGTGAGGTGAGGGTGAAGTCCTGTTTACCTAGGACATTGTTGAGATAGCAAGTGCTATGTTTGATGTGTGTAATGCCCGAAGCAAGAAGGCCAGTGCTGGCTTCAAGGATGGCAAGCCCAAAAACTTCAACGACCATGCTAGAAATGAGCACTGAAGAGGTTAGAAGCAATGCTAATGTGGGTGCTCAGGAATCCTCACCAAAGGAAAGAGTCATGAAATTCAATTGCAAAGTGAGAAGCCTAACAGTTAAATGCCTTTTTAGACTCTGACGATGACGAGGGTTGGAGCATGTCAACATTGTGGCTACACCATAGTTCTTTTGGGACTCCAGCAGGGAGCGCTGATGATGGGAGTTATGACCAAACTGATTGGCGATAGCGGCAATAGCTTCGAAAGGTCAGCAAGATGCCATATGGCATCTCCGAAAGATTAGCAAGATGCTAGGGATGATGATGTTGCATATGTCCCAGAGGGTTTTTTCTCGATAATGTGAACTTCATCTTGGAACTATAATATCCCACCCCATCTTGCCTAGGAAGCTTGAAGATATGCATGCTCACTTGTTCACAAGGTCATGAGCTGGGAGGTGTTGCACTGTGAACCTAGTTTTAGGTCCTGGTAGATCATCAGATGTGCTAGTTTAAAGTCCTAGTAGACCGTGGTCCTAGTTTAAGGTCTGGGTAGACTAAGCTGTGAGAGTTTAAGGTCCCAGCAAACCGTTGTGCTAGTTTAATGTTCTAGCGGACGGAGGATGGCTAGTTTAAGGTCGTAGTGGACCATGCTATGGGTGCCAATTTTACATCATGGCCCAAGGACAATCTGTGGGTGCCAGTTTTATGTCATGGCCCAAAGACATGCTATGCTAGTTTAATGTCATAGCAGATGTTCTATGCCAGTTTTACGTCGTAGCAGATGATGGTGCTTACCTTACTTTATATTTGGAGTGACATAGTATGTCAAGCATAATATGGTTTTAGGTATAAATGATTGACAAGATTTAGAATTTCGTTGCCATCTATGTCAGCCAGCTTGAATGCCCCATTCTCATATGCTTTTGTAACTACAAAGGGGCCTTCCCAGTTGGCTAAGAATTTGCTCATGGGTTCACGAATAGCCTTGAGGACTAAGTTCCCCTTTTTGATTGGTCGTTGGTGCAAATTGTAGTGATGTTTCCACCGTTGCTTGTCTTGGTACCACTCGATGCGGTTAAGTGTTTGGGTGTGCTCCTCCTCTACAAAGTCAAGGTTAATGATCCTTAACTCATTGTTTTGAGCCTCATCCATGACGTTTGAAAGGATCATTCGAAGCGATGAGACTTGCAATTCAAAAGGTAACACTACTTCAGATCTGTATACAAGACTATACAGGGTCTTACGTGTAGCCATCTTGCATGTTGTGCAATAAGCCCAAAGCATGTAGAGGATTTGCTCGTGCCATCATTGTTTGCTATTGCTAAGCATCCTTTTCAAAAGGTTGATAATAACCTTATTAGTGGCTTCTACTTGGCCGTTTGCTTGAGGGTAATACGATGACAAGAAAGAATGTTTGATACCAAGGTTTTCACAAAAGGCTCTAGTTTCTACGCTATTGAATTGGGGCTTGTTGTCTGTAACAATAGTCATGGGAAGGCCAAATCGTGTCACTTTGTTGTCCAAAATGAACTTGCAAACCTATTGGGGTGTGGTCTTTCTAAGAGGAATGGCTTCTACCCACTTCGTAAAGTACTTGGTTGCAGTAATGATGAAATTGTGTCCTGTAGAAGACTTGGGTGTGATGGGCCCTACAATGTCTAGTCACCAACATTGAAAGGGCCATGTGATTTGTGTGGTATGCAATTCAATGGGCGATACATGTAAGAGGTTGTTATGATGTTGACACACATTGCATGTTCTAACCTTAGAGACACAATCGCACTCCATATAAGGCTAGTAGTAGCCCAGTCATCTAATTTTTGCAGCCATAGCTCTAGGAGCTCTATGCCCTCCACACAATCCTTTATGGACTTCATCAATGATTTTTTGTGCTTTGGCCCCATTAACACAAACTAGCAATATCCCATCATAAGAGCGTCTGCATAGAGTGTTGTCTCCTATAAGGACATATTGTCGTGCTCACTTTCGTATTGCATCCCTTTGGGTAGGCGTCAGGCCGCGTGGGGGTTCACCATGTTGGAGATGTTTTTTAACATCGTCATATCATTCTCGAGTGTGAGCTACACTTACAAACGTGATGTGTGTTATGTGAATGATGGGGTTGGTGCCTTTCACTATTGCGGCAGGCAAGGTAGCGAACATGTGTGGCGGCACTCTTAAAGCTAACGTGGCTAGCGCATAGGCTATAGTATTTTCGTTAAGGGGCATATGTTGGATGTCTAAGATTGCAAACTACTTTAGTAAGCATATGGTCAAATTGTAGTAAGGTTGCAAATGTTGTGCCTTGTAAACATAAACTTCTGTAATCTGGTTAATGATTAATCGTGAGTCGCCTCGAATTGCTAAGTTTTGGATCCCTAACTCTCGAGCTGCTAGAACGCCCCTAAGGAGACCCTCATATTCTACTATATTGTTTGTGCAAAGAAATGTGAAGTGATATGCAAATGGTCGAATTTCCCTAGAGGGGAATGTGAGAATGATTGCGGCACTACCACCTCATGTAGTTGAAGCACCGTCAAAATGTAGAATGGCTTCAAAATCTAGTGGTAAGAGGTTTATGCTATTGACATGCTCATCTAGGAATTCAAGTTCTATTATTGCTTGGTCATCGGTGGGTGAAGTCGTGAGTTGTGTAGCTATCTCTTGACCCTTTATAGATGACTATGCTATATAGCGTAGATCAAATTCTGTAGTTATGGCTTTCCATCAGGCTATCTTGCTACTTTCGTATATATTGGTTGTAATAGCCCAAAGTATGTTACTTTTGCATATGATGTTTACTTGGCTACGCAACAAGTAATGTCTCCACTTTTTAAGTGCGAATACTAAAGCAAGAAAATTTTGCTCCACCTCGTTGTACATTTATCAATGCATGACTTAGGTGTACCATCCAAAATTGTTCGTGAGAGGCTGGAATGAATGAACACTGAGAGATTTACGGATGAAACACTAAGACCCTACCTTCGCTTGAGGGCAAGCTAGAAATCAACGGAGGTAGAGTGCCTTGAATGGTCTGCATGCGGATCAAATGAGGACTTCCCCAAACGTACGCAATTGCGATGCATCTGGTTATACGTAGAAAAATGCAAAACTGAACGTAAATGAATGAAAACGAATGTAAACTATTTAAATGATAAATAATAAAAACAAAAAAAAATGTTAACAGGAACAATAATGTAAACTGTAAGAATTTGGGAAATAATGCAAACTATTTGTATTGATAAACAATTAGAATGTGCACCAGTTAGAACGTAGTTGCGGAGTGGTTGCAAGGCGGACGTTTAGCCCTGATGGATGAGGGCAGGTGCTGGGAAGATGTAGGTTTTGGATTGTAGGTGTACAACATTCGAGTTTGTATGAAGCTCAACGTATGAGATTGATGCCCAGATTTCCTAAGTGTGTGAGATTCCAATTTTTCAAACCTTGATCTAGTGGAAAAATAGGATATTTATAGGGTTTTGGGCATGATATTTGGATTTGGGAGAAGATCAGTGGCTGTGGGGTGAGAAAAATTTGGATCAGGTGATAGGTGTGTGTGTTGACCGGATGCATGAAATGTTGCAATGTACAGCGTCTAACATGATCAAGTCTTACGCTGGCATGTGCAATCCACAGTGTGAGAGATTGGCATGCTCAAAGAATAAAAAAATAAAATTTACAAAATAATGCTCTGTTACAACAAAGAATTTTGTCTCTAGCCTTCTGAAACTGTGGTCTGGCGTGTCTTGGCATCTTGGTGTCAGCGTCTAGCATTCGGTGTGTGATCATCCAGCGTAAGAAACAAACATGATGAATTTGGAGCCCATTTTCAATCTTTGAAGCCTATTCCAAGAGTGGATCTGGATGCCTGAGATTCAAAGGATGCTGCTCGTCAAATTTGAGCTCATTCGGAGGCTATTTTAGCTCTGTTTTGGTTGGTCACGCTGTGGTCACACTGTGCAGCGTGACCAAAGTGTGGCCCCTCATGACCAAGCTTAAATGGCATATTTGAAGCCCAAATCATAAATTTTTAAAGCCTACAGACATGTATGACTACTGCCAATCCTTGGGCATTGCCCAAATATTGAAGATGCTCCCTAAAACTACTTGTTTTCCCTTTTTTTTGTTTGGTCATGCTATGGTCACACTGTATAGCATGACCAAAATGTGATCCCAGCGTGAGCAATTGAAAGTGTCATATTTGAGACCCAAATTTTGATTTTCTAGAGCTTCTGATCATACAAAACTACTACCCAATCCTCGGGAGTCGAATCCATGTTAGAAGTTTGCTCTGAGATGCCTAAATTGGGCTGTTTCAGCTTGGTCACGTTGTTCATGCACTGTGCAGCGTATGAAAATGTAGCTCCAGCATAACCAATTGAAAATACCTTATTTAAGGCCCAAATTTTGATTTTCTGGAGGCTGGGAGCTATTGGGGGCCTTGGTGAAGGTCATGGGGGGTCCTTGTACTCGATTTTGGCCTATTTTAACTCATTGTTGGGGCTTCAAAAGTTGGTTACTCTAATCCTTACAATGTGCAGTGTAAGCCAGCATGACCAAAGTGTACTTAGCCCGAACTAGGCATCTTGAGCTCGGAACTTGTGATTCTGGATGTTGGAAGTTGGTGCAGTCGCCTATGGGCCCCGGGGGGACCTTTCTTGTTGAATCGTGAACCATCAGGGGCTGTTTCTAAGGCCTCCAAGTTTGGTCATGCTGTACTCATGCTTGGGCAACTACATGACTTAACTTGAATCTTGTCTGAAAGCGCTAGGCCAAAATTTTATGGTGTTTTTATTGGCCCCTCTTTGTTGATGCCTGGAAGAATCTACCTGAGAGGTGTCGACAAAGAAGTACAAAACACCATGAGCAACTGGGTATCAAGCATTGTTCTTTGGCACTTGGCTAGATGTCATCACACCGTGTTTAGAAGTACATGGGATTGGGAAATGAGGTTTTGAGATGTATAGGGAGAAGGTTTGTAATTGTGATATTGGGGATTGATGAAGGGATGGTTTTATTTAACTGTGGGAAGAGGAATGCTCTTGTGTGAACAGATCATGTTGGTCCTTGTCAATAGCTAGTATCTAGTGGACCTGGGACCAAGGCATGGGATGTGCGTCCTTTGGAGGAATGAGAATCTTGTATCCTACTTAAGAGAATTCGTTATCACAACCAAAGCCACATGATGAGGTGGTGCATTCTTTGGAGAAATAGGAATCTTGTTGAGTGTCAAAGGAAACCTATTATCCAACAACCAAAGCCACGTGGTGGGATGTAACATGATTGTTTGAGACATGAGTGTTTTCTTTCAAGACAAGTACCTTCCCGCCTAGGGCTTGTATGGGAAGTGCCAAGGATCTTGTGATGGATTTTGCTCTTTTTTTTTGGACAAAGCTCTCTTTCAATGTTATACTTGTGCTCGTGTGCTTGTGTCTGTTTCATGTGTTGTGCTGTGTGTTGTAACTGCCTTGAGAGTTATAGTGTGANGTTGTGCTGTGTGTTGTAACTGCCTTGAGAGTTATAGTGTGAAACCGTGTGTTCAGAGTTTTGGGGTGACTAGGATGTATCCAGGAAATGTAACTGAATAGGATAGAGAGAACATGCTAGGGAATGAGGGGCATTTGGGGAACTGGGAATGTACTTGTCAATAGTTTGATTAACTTGGTTATATGCATCAGGAACAATGTGGTACCTCATCATTGTGATGAAGTGCATCTGTGTACAAACACCTCTAGGTGTCATCCTGCAAACACAACTCCAAGAAGACAAGAAAACCACAAGTAAATGAGTTAGCTTAACACTTTAAACATGAATGCAACCGATGGGATGGAGACACCGTGTGCAACTATAGGCAAACAAAATTGAGTAGCAGCAATGTTGTCAGAGTCCATGTGATGAATTCATGCAGTAGGTTAATGAAGACATGCCATTTGATTATAGCAACAGATTAGTAGGAAAATAAAGAAGTTGCCAATTTATAGTCTTGGCAGACTGTTGTGGATTAGTTTTACATCATAACCCATTGGACATTGCTAGTTTAGCATCATAGCGGATAATGCAATGCTAGTTTATAGTCATGGTGGACTATGGAGAGGCAAGCTAGTTTATATTCTTAGCAGACTCTGTCAGATGAAAGTGTGGTAGTTTATTGTCATTCCGGATGATTTGTGGTATTAGTTTTAGGTCATGATGCCAGGACCACTCTGTGGTATCAGTTTATTATCATGATTCTAGGACGAATCTATGATATCCATTTACCGTCGTGATGCCAAGACGAATCTGTGGTATCAGTTTATCGTCATGATGCTAGGACGAATGCATACCTTAAGCTTTGTTTAGATGTAAAATGGCTTGAGGTACATGTGATTTGTTGGATGAGCAAGCTCGTTACCATCCATATCAGCTAGTTTGAATGCACCATTTTCATATTCTTTGGTGACCAAGTAAGGCCCTTCCCAGTTGGCCAAGAATTTGTTCGAGTGTTCACGAACTGCCTTAAGGATAAGGTCACCTTCCTTGATCGGGCACTTGTGAATGTCATGTTGATGTCACCGTCGTTGTTGCTTTTGGTACCACTCGATTTGATCCAATGTGCATGTTCATTCCTCCTCCATCGAGTCAAGGTCAACAATGCACGAGTCATTGTTTTGACTTTCATCGAGAAGTCCGGAGAGTGTGATCCGCAACGAAGGTACCTGCAGCTCCAAAGGTAAAATAGCTTCTGAACCATAAACAAGATTGTACAGTGTTTTACCTGTGAATGTTCTATGCATCATTCGATATGCCCATAGGATGTAAACTAGTTGTTCGTGCCATCTTCTTTTGCTTTGATTAAGCATTTTCTTGAGCACCATGATGATCTTTTTATTCGTGGATTCCGCTTGACTGTTGCTCTGAGGATAGTATGGTGATGAAAACGAATGTCTAATGCCTAGGCTCTCACAAAGGTTTTGGTTTCAACACTGCTAAATTGTGGCCCGTTACCAGTGACTATGGCCATTGGAATGCCAAAACAAGTCACAATGTTTTCAAGGATGAAGTTACATACTTGTTTTGATGTGGTCTTCCTAAGAGGAATAGCTTCTACCCATTTTGTGAAATATTCCATTGTGGTTATAATGAAGCTATGTCCTGTGGAAGATGGGGGAGTTATTGGTCCTATGATGTCTAACCCCCATTTTTGGAAAGGCCATGTGATTTGAGCTGTATGCAACTCATTAGGGGACACATGTATGAGATTACCATGTTTTTGACAGATGCTACACGTTTTTACTTTGGAGAAATAGTCATACTCCATGTGTGGCCAATAGTATCCTAAACACCTAATTTTGGTTACCATTGCCTTGGGTGCTATGTGCCCTCTGCAAAGTGCTTCATGAACTTGCTCCACGATGGTTTGGCCATCGATGCTAGTAACGCACACTAACAAAATGCCTTCATAGGATCTACGACATAACGTGTCCCCTACTAGTGCATACTGCTGAGAACGTTTCTGCATTGCATCCTTCTGAGCATTCATTAGATGTTGAGGTGGTTCACCATGTAGAAGGTACTCCTTTATATCATTGTACCATTCTACTGCGTGTGTCGTGCTAACAGATGCTATGGGTAGTTCATCCAGAGAGTCAGTTATGGGCTTGGCACAACTCATTATGAAATTGGGTAATGCATGAAACATGTCAAGTGGAATGTTTAGGGCTAGTGTTGCAAGTGCATCTGCGATGGTATTGTCATTTCTGAAAACATGTTGCACATCTATGTTTGTGAATTGTTTTAGCAGATGTTTTGTCAAGTCACAGTATAGTTGTAAATGTAAAGCTTTACATGCATATACTTCTATGACCTAATTGATGACTAACTGTGAGTCACCTCTAACCACGAGCCATGTGATTTCTGAAGTTAGTGTTGCCATTAGACCTCTAAGAAGACCTTTGTACTCTACCACATTGTTAGTACAAGGAAAGCTTAAACGATAAGCAAAGGTTCGGATCTTCCCAGAGGGATATGTAATGACAGCTGTAGCACTTCCTCCTCAGGAGGTTGATGCTCCATCAAAGTTTAAGATTGCATCGTAGTTATCAAGTACTGTGTCTATTGTGTTTACGTTCTCATCGGGAAAATCTGGGTTGATTGTTGCTTGGTCTTGCGTTGATGATGCGGTCATTTGATTGACTATAGCTTGACCTTTAACTGATGATTGAGCTATGTAGTGCAGGTCAAACTCAGCAATCATCACTTTCCATCTAGCTATCTTGCTTGATTCGTATATGTTGTTTGTGATAGCTCTGAGCACGTTGTCTTTACAGATGATATTAACTTGATTACAGAAGAGATAATGTTGCCACTTATTTAAAGAAAAGATAAGGGCAAGGCATGACCTCTCAATGTCATTGTAACGTTGTTCGTAGGATACTAATGCATGGCTCAAGTAGTAAATAGGGATTTCAGTTCCATCATCGCGTTTCTGACAAAGCATAAACACGATAGATGATTTAGATGTTGCAAGGTAGATGTAAAATGGTTTATTGTTCTGTGGTGGATGAACTGTCAGTAGTTGAGCTAGTGCCGTTTTGATGTTCTCAAAGGATTCTTGGCACTGTGGAGTCCATTCAAAATGGACATTCTTGCGCAATAAGTGCTGCATAGGCCTTAATTTGTCTATCAATTTTTCAATGAAGTGTCTAATAAACTATAATATACCTTGTAGACCATGAAGTTCAGTAATGTTGCTAGGTGGTTTCAGATTTGTTATTGCCTTAACCTTATTCGGATCTACTTGTATCCCTATTTCAAATACGTTGAATCCAAGCATTTTGCTGGTTTTGACCCCAAAAACACATTTCTTCGGGTTGAGTCTAAGCTCATATTCTAGAAAACATTTTAGTACTAAGTCTAGATCTTGTACATGTTTCTCAGTTGTTTTTGATTTGACCACAATGTCATCTACATAGTCATTGAGTGAGTTGAACATGTAATCGCTAAAGATGAATATGATCACTCATTGATACGTGGCCCTTGTGTTCTTGAGATCGAATGGAATTATTGTATAGCAAAATGTACCCCATGATGTCATAAAGGTTGTCCTGAGTTGATGTTCGGGGTTGATCCTAATCTAGTTGTATCTTGAAAAGCCATCCATAAAGGATAGCAATGCATGCCCAACAGTTGAATCAACAAGTTGATCGATGCTAGGTAGTGGGAAGTCATCTTTTATGGTTGCAATGTTGAGGTCACGGAAGTCAATACATAGACAAATGCTTCCATTTTTCTTTAGGAATATAACCATGTTGGATACCCAATCAGCGTAGTCCATAGATCAGATGAAACTAGCTTGATAAAGCTTCATGACCTCATTGCGAACTGGCAACGCTACTTCAGGCTTGACCTTGCGTGCTTTTTGTTTCACTGGTCTTAGTTTTGGATCCGGTATAATGTTATGCTAGACTATTCAAGGATTGAGCCTAGGCATGTTAGTGTAAGACCAAGCGAATGATTTCATGTTGTCTTTTAGCACTCAAGTTATGTCATTGACAAGTTGTGGATTTAACAGAGTACTTAGTTTTAAAATTTTAACCTTGCCATCTGACGTAGTTATGGGGACTTCGGCTAGGGGATCTTTGGTGATGTTATTGGCTTCTAGGTCCAGAGATTTTATCATTCCTTTAAAGCAATCTAATGTTTCTTGGGTTTATTCCACTAAATTATCGTATGTTGGGGAGTCTAAATAAATGGACTCTAGATTGATTTCTTGTTTAATTGCTCCATGTGGTCCATTGATAGACAATGGTATGAAGAGTTGCTTACTATCCATGTATTTGCTCCTACCAGTGAAATAGGGAGCTATGTCAGCAAGGGTGAGTTTTCCTTTTTTTTCTTAAGAAATTGATTTTACATTTAAAATGTAACCAATGGTAGGCCAAGGGTAGTTTACCATCATGCTTGGACACATGGCAGTTTAAGGCCGTACTGGGCTGGGGTGGTAGTTTAAGGCCATACCGGGCCATGAGTGGTAGTTTAAGGCCATGCTGGGCTATGTGTGTGTACAAGAATTTAAACATTTTATATTTTATATTTTATTTCTATATATATTTTGTATTTTTAAAGTTTAAGGTTTAGGCATTGATAAAAGAAAAAAGGGGTCAAAGTAATCAAAATAACATAGAATAACATTATGTAATTTACTTTATTTTTAGAAACATTTACAGTTTGGTATCACCCAAGGGGTCAGCGTAATCAGAAGTAAATATTTTATTTTATTTTGTAATTTTTATATTATTTTATTTTTTATTTTGAAGTTTTTACTTTTAAGGTGTGGGCATTTTACCTAGGAGGTTAGCATCAAAACATCGTGGTAAAATTAAGAGTAATGGTAAAATATAATAAAATAAAAGGGGGGAAATTAAAAAAAAGGTTTGACCAGTAAAAGTAAAAGTCATTTCATCATTTTACAATGTGAGTATTGGAAACTAGGCAACTGTGGCAACGTAAGCAAGGTGGGTAGCGGACAGCCAGCATCAGAGGCATAATCAGGGTGTGTATAGAAACATAAAGTGTCTAGGAGGGGAGCATGACTAACTACTGCACCTAGATCTACATCATTCGGAGCCAAATCTGTAGCTACAACATCTAGATTTTCAGCATACAGGATTAGATCTGTAGCGTCTGGGGCAAAACAAGTAAAGGCAAACAAGACAAGAGCAAGGGAAAGAAGGAGGCGACACTACTGTTCGTGGAGGAAAGCGAGGAGATGCTTCAATGCCTTCCTCAGCCCAGGATCCCTTCATGGACAAGGTCCATACACTAGTACACTCATGTTTCATGTTTTATTCATCTTTTCATTGTTGTTTTCTATTGCTGTTTCCATGTGTACAGCGTAAACGTCCTTGTACCCTGGGCGTTTACAGCATGTGTAAGAAACGACCTATTTTGGGATGAATGTTTTCATGTGAATGGTATCTTCTGCGTGATTTAATTTTCTTAACACAAGTAGTTAATTTCTAAACTGCATTTTTTATGTGTATTTTATTTTTGCAGTTTTTGTGATTTTTTCCTTGCCATGAATTGCAGGGTTTGCGTTCCTAATTTCAGTTGCAGCTCCACTGCTTGTACATGAGGGTTTTGAATGCCTATTTTTTGAGATCATGGGAGAAATAGAACAGTGGAAAAACCTATCCTTGGTCATCTAGTATGCATGTATGGCCCATAAATCGTGGGTATTTCTAGGCTCAATTAGTGTGAGTTCATAGGCGGAATTATCATCGTCATGCGTACAGGACCTCATGACTCAAAGATCAACATGAATGCGGTGGAAAGATTAATGTTAGCATGAGTAAAAGACCAAGCATTAGCGTGAGTGCCTGTCCCAACATCAACATGAGTTCATAGAGTCAAAATTTGTGTTAATAAGGGGCCAAAATCAGCGTGAGGATGAGTACAGGACCATAGGTAGCGTGAGTCTACAACCCAACCATCATCATGAGTGAACATTCCAACGTGAGTGTTTTCTGTTTGAGGTAAGATTATTAGCGTGAGTTCAGGCCCCATTCAGTATCAGCATGAGTATGTGGGTTTTCACAACACAGTGTGAATAGTTTTCCTTTGTTTCAATACTCAGCGTAAATTTTGGCTTTGTTTGCATATGCCACGTACGCCACGATACAACCAATGCACGAACTTGAACTGGGATGTATGCAAACACACGGCTTTGCACGAAAATGAACTGGGATGTGCATACGGTACAGCCAATGTGCATAACTGAACTAGCTAGGAAACTTCAAGTTACGCAGTTTAGTTGTAATGACCAAGTTCGCTAGCGTCCACCTTGATGCTCCTGCCAACCTAGGCCTTCTACAATCTCATACGCGTAACTGAACTGGGATGTATCCACGCATGAATACAATGCCCGGTACTTAGGCCTCCTGCCACCTGGAGGCCTTCTATTTCAGGGCTTTCATTTCATTGCACATTGTGATGAAGGACTTGAAAAACATGTGGTTGTTTCCTAGCCTGACGTATAGTATGATTAGTTTGTCTTTGTTTTCATACACCACGTGAGTGACTCGAGCTTCCTTAATAGCGTGAGTGTGCTTTGGCCTTCCAGCGTGAGTTTGCCCTAGCCCAATAGCGTGAGTGAAATATTCTAGCCTTACCGTGCCTGATTTCAGTATGCAGCATGAGCATGAGTTGTTGCCCTCATTTCTATTGCATCGTGAGTATCCATCTTTATGGCCGTGGGTATTGATATTGTGAGCTATTATAAAACTCTGTCATCATGAGTTTGGCCTCAACTTGGCAACGTGGGCAATGGTATTGTTGTTGATACCCAGCGTGAGTATTTTTCTCCATACTTAGTGTGAGTTTTTGCACCTTTAGCATGAGTAGAGCCTTTTTTTTTTAGTGTGAGTTTTGGTTTACCTTACAGTGCAGTGCAAGTATTCTTGTTTCTAGTACATAGGTGTGAGTGCATGATCAAATCATTGTGAATCTATGGCCCCATACCAGCGTGAGTTGATGGCCCCACACCAGCGTGAGTCAATGGCCTTATCATGAGTATCTTGTATCGTTTTAATGTTTATTATTATTATTATTTATTTTTTATTATTTTAAGTTGTTTGATTTGTGTTTATTAACTTAATCATTTTTTGTGTTTGTTTATAGTATCATGGAAATGGAGTGGATCCCAGTGGAGCAGGAGCCAATGATGTAGAGAGATTTGGGGATCGACCACCTCCTAGTGTTGATGCTTAGTTTTTATGGTTGTCTTTATCAGTTGTTTTTGTTGTATTTTTTATTTTAACTTGTGTAAAAATGGATGTAATGCGAACAGTATAATAATATGGCATTCTTCTGCCCTATTGGTAACGCATATTTGTGTTTTCGGTGGATTTTAAAATTTTTTATTTTGTTTCATTTTTTTTCATGCACACGTGCATAAATTGAAATTGCAATTAATGAATTTAAACAATAAGTGCTATTTGGAATTTGAAAAGAAGAGTGCAACTTACATAAGGTAAATAATAACAACTTTAATAGGGTTTTGTAAACTAGAAATGCTCTAGTTTAAGGCCATTTCGGGTGTTAATTTAAAATCATGATAGGCTTTAGCAACGGTGTTCTAGTTTAAGGTCATTTCGGGCCACAAGAAAACAAGAGAGATTTAAACTGTTTCAGTGGGTTTTAAAAATAAACCTGCCATTTCTAACCATGGCTAGTTTTATGTCATTGTGGACATGTGGTATTTTAACATCTTTCCGGACAGTTGTAGTTTAACGTCATTTCAGATGGTTGTAGTTTAATGTCATTTTGGACAATTGGTAGTTTTAATAGTTGAGTAGCTTCTTTAATTTTCGAAGATTGACGTGGTGTGTTGGGCATGTCGGTGTAATCGTATATTCAGCGTCTCCTTCGCTAATTATGTTAAACGGTAATTCTGACCATGAGACGTCTGGGGGAATAACTCCTATGTCAGCATGCTCTGATGTTTCCACGTTTTGTAATGTTTCCATATCTTCTGGGGGATCACGGTTTGGAGATTGGTTATCATTTTGGCTGTTAATGGGTGTGGCATCCTGTTTAAGCTCGAGAGTATTGTTATCCTATTTAGGCTCATCGAATTCAACTTCTGAGCCTTGGTTTGTGCCTACGTGTGCATAGGTGTTGGGTGTAGCTGCATCACTGTGTATAATGATCTCACCACCTTCGTAGGGTAAGTGAATCTCTTGGTGGATGGGTAAGGATACTGCTTTTAATTGGGCTAACCATGGTCTTCCCAATATCAAGTTAAATCTAGGCATCTTGTCTATGACTACAAATTTAGCTGACGTGGGGAACCGGTCCCCTACTATGAAATCCAAAGTTAGTATTCCTTTGACAACTACGCATGATCCATTAAACAATTCCAAGAATGTCCTGGAAGTTGGTTTTATTTGTTCAGTTAGCCCTAACTATTCAATTACAGGGTATGGTACTACGTTCATGGCTGCTCCGTCATCTACGTGCACCATATGTATTTTAAATTGATTTACCTGTATAGTTATGAACATGGGTGCAGTGGTGAATTTTCCTATTTTTTCATCTATTTTTATATTATCTATGTTGAAGCTTAGTGATGTAGCTCTTGATCCTTGATATAGGGACATTACCGCATGAATGGAAGGTTCATTTGCAGGCAAGTCTTCGCTGACTAGGATCGATGTTAACATGCGTACTAAGGCTTCACGATGAATTTGAGAATTCAACATGAGGTCATACAAGCTTAAAGATGTATTTTTTTGTTTAAGCGCCTATGTGACCTGAGTTAGGGCACTGGCCAAGTCTTTACTATTTGATATGCTCTTGCTGGTTGAGACTTGGTCCATTGGACCCAACAGTTGTATCTCTTGTGGAATGATTTTCGTGTGATCTAATGTGACAGTTGGGTTTGATGTATCTGGCATTCCTAATTTTTTGCTTTCATGGCTTGTGCTTGGCTCATCAGTTGTTGGAGCCATAGGTACGTCATTTAAGGGAGTGGATTTCAGTGGCCCCAATTCAAGACTTCGACGTTCTTTTTCCAATTGTTCCCTAGTAAGTCTATCAATGAGACGTTCTCATGAAGGTTGTGGGGGAACCGTTGGAGCCTGAACATTGGATTGTTTTGGGACTCGGATGACGAATGGAACGGGTCAGGGTTGCAGTTGAACAAGTGGAGATGGTTGTGTGTCAGGGTGTTTAGACACCTTGATGATGAACGAGGTTGGTTTGGTTTGTGGTTGAGGAGTAGGAGGTTGAAGATCAGGGTGTTTGGGTACCCTGATTACGAAGGGGATTGGTCGGTTTTGTGATTGTACCTCTGTGGTTGCAACCGTGGGTGGCACTCGGACCATAAAGGAAGTGGGCCAGGTAGGCGGTTGCACATTTGTGGTTGCATTGGCAGGGGGTACATGAATGAAAAATGGTTTTTGAGGCATAGGTGGATTGTATGTGGGGTATGAAGATTACGAGGATGATGTTGATGCTGTAGGAGGGACACGAATCATGAAAGGTTTTGTGGGCATACCTTGTTGATGAGACATGATTCACATGAGCCACGATATCACATCTCATGCGATATTGCGTATGCGATATCGCAGTCCACCGCCAAGTCTATAAATAAGAGGCGACTCTCCCTTGTTTTCCCATCCTGGGCTAGAAGTAGGAAAACTTTGGCAGTTTGATCACTATAGAGATAGAATATTTTCCATGTGCCTGTAGTAGTAGTCCTAAAGTGAACAGATCTTTATTCGAGCAACATTGTACTTGAACACAAGTTGTGTATGGCAATAAATACGAACTTCCTGGATAAACTTTCCAATGCATGGAATAGGATTTTATTTATTATTTTCTCTCTCACCCTTAAACTCCTAGAATGCGGTATGAGTACGACTTGATTACGAGCATCTAAGGATGTGTACGCTTAGTTAAGGAATCGGCTGCTCATCACAACGCAGTATGAGTACGACTTGATTATGAGCATCTAGTGTGACTACTTGGTAACCCAGTGGCGTATCTAGGATCTACGCTTGGTAATCCCAATGGTAGTCATGCACCAAGATGTGTATGGTTAGTGAAGGAATCGGCTGCTCATCACACTTAGGCTAGATTAGCTTTCTCAACCCTTTCCTCCTAGTTAAGTGCCTCAGTATGACCACTTCGAGCACATTCTTTACGCGCGATGATCCTAGCAACGATTATCCTTTGGTAGCCACGATTGCATTGGTTCAAGGTGTGTACGGAAAGTGGGAACAGATGCTGACGCTAGGTAATTTAGACTTAGTTCATTAGTTAGAGTTAGTTAGTTTCTCCAACCCTTCACCTCGATAGCATAGGAGATAAAACATAAAAGACTATAAAAATCATATACCTTGGACTTACTTAACCATACACTGTGACAACTAAAAGTAAGTCTGGGAAGACAACGAATGATTAACCCCAAGTGTTCCATGGGGCGCGTAGGCACTTAGTCTGTGGAGTTCGACCGGATCACACGTGCTATGCTCATTTCATATGGTTGGATGTAGGGGTACCTCGCCACTCATCACTTGCTCATTTTCGACATGGATCATGTTAATAATGTAAGAAGCTTCCTTAGTATTAAGGGGATCTTTGTACATGCCCATAGATTGATTCTGCGGTTTAACAGGGTTGGCATCATCAAATGTTATTTCACCCCTATCAATCATATGTTGTATGTCTTATTTAAGGGTGAAATAATAATCAGTACCATGCCCATTCCGTTGATGGTAATCGCAAAATTGATCTAGTCTAAAGCCTCTTGGAATAGGAGGCTCATTTGGAGTTTCCAAGCTTGGGTTTTTGACCAATTCACAGAATCTATCATGTCTCTGGGCTGCTACTAGAGACAGCTACTTGTGTTTAATGGCCCCAACCTTCAAAAGTTGATCTAACAACTGGGAAGGCTTCATGGGGAGTAGCATGTATTGAGCAGGGTCTTTCCTCTCAAATGTACGTGCATGACCCGTGTTAGCAGCTTGCGTGGTAGATGGTTTAGGTGTGTGTGTAGGAGTGGTTCTCTCATAGTTAATGGGAGTAGTAGGTGGTCTGCCTTATTGTCCCATGTTGGTAGGTTGAGTCTCTACTATTGCTGCTACTGTTTCTTTAGCCTTTTTTTTTATCTTTTTTATTGTGTTGATTTTTGAAGGCTGAGTAAGCAGGGTCATGGCTATTCTGGATTGCATCTTCTATGTTTTAAATTTGTACAAAAGCTTGGCTTAGAGTGTGTGCATTTAGATAGTACAGTTTTGATTTGAAAAAATCATTCATGGCTCCCTTAAGAATCATAAGAAGGTATGTTTCTGGGATTGGCTCATGAAGTTCGTTGAGCGCAGCACTCCATCTTTGGATAAATTTTTGTATAGGTTCAAGTGGTGCTTGTTTTACCTGTATCATACTGTCCAAGGTTGCTTCAGGTTTCAGGTTGTATTTAAACCTGGTAACAAACTGGTGTAAGAGATCCTCTAAAGAGGATATGGAGTTACGAGGCAAGGCTTGGTACTAATCTAATGCTCTGCCAGTGAGGGACATGGCGAACACACGCAAGATTGCATGGGACCAAGCTTGAAGCAATAGGCATTCTAGTCTAAATGTGACTAGATGGGCATTGGGGTCTCCTTCCCCGTTGTATTTGGTTAGTTGAGGCAAAGAAACTCCTTTGGGAAAGGTTAATGGTGGTATTGAAGAGCTAATAGGATCATCTTGGTAAAAGTCTAATACTTTAAGCTCTTCATTGTTAGTGGTTTTGAGGCATTTTACCTTATCAGTGAGATCTTGCATCATCTTTTTTACTTCGACCCATTCTTGGGCACTTGGTGGAGCAGTAGGTTGGCTAGTTTGAGTGCCATACAAATTAGACTGCTATGTAGTGGGTGGGAAAGAAGAAATTTGAGTGGTCAGAGGTTGCACTTGTGGAATATTTACAGTGGATGCTACTAAGGGCGGCATACTATAAGGTGCAGGTTGTTGTTATTGTTGTTGTTGTTGAGCGACAGGGGCAGGCCATTGGCCAATTATGGGTTGTGGCACAGATTGTTGTGATTGGGCAACTGGGATGGGCCATTGCCCAACTATGGGTTGCGAAGAGAGACTTTGTACTTGGTGTTGTACTAGAGGAGCTAAGGGTGTGGTATGAACTTGCACTCGTGGGATGAAGTGTGTAGATGTGGAAGTGGGTATCACAGATGGAATCCTAATTACTTGGGGTGGGAAAGTCACTCCTACATTAGTTTGAGAGGGGGGTTGTTAGGGTTGTACTTGTAGGAGAGGGGATAATGTGGTGACTGGAGGAGTAGTGGGGATGGGTACATTGAATTGAGTATCGGTCATAGGAAGAGTGGGAATAAGAGTGGGCGCTTCCTGTTGGGGCACATGTGCTTGAGTGCTTTTAACTATATGAAGAGACATGGTTTCTCCTGTGAACGGATGAAATAACGGGTTTGCATAAGTATGTGGACTGAGAGTATGATACGAATCCTCATGTTCAGACTGAGCCACGAAATTATCTTCTTCATCTTCATTTTGAGCTTCTACGACGGGTTGGCCTGAGGTTTGGTTCTTGGCCATGAGTAGTTGGGATAGGAGTTCATGGTGGGATTCAGTGAGGGGGTTGACATCGTAGGTGGTGGGAATGAAGTCATGACCTCCTTTGTAAATTAGCTCATAGTGCCTCTTTGCTTCTAGCTCGGCTTGGTCAACGGCTAGGTTAGCTTGGATTTTAACACAAAGAAAGTTATATTGTTCAGGCGTTAAGATGGTGAACGTGGGATCTTTACCTTGCAATCTCAATGACCGGCGAGGTGGCCCCTGAAAGTTCATCTCGCCAAGGATGACCATGGACTCAATGGTGGTGACAGGACCCGAGATTATAGTACCAAAGTCAGTAACAAGAATGGCAGTGGTTTTGGTGTGCACAGGGTCCATTGTCAAAGTGTCTAGATGTAACAGCGTAGGAGAAAGAAAATATGACTAAGTGTTGAAGAGAGAAAATATGGCTAAGTGTTGAAGAGAGGAAATATGGTTAAGTGTTGAATAGCTTACAAAAGAGTTTCAACGTATAAAAATGTACTGCAACGTATGAACACCAGGAGCAGCATACAAGGAGTTTCAAGAGGTGCCGTGTATAATTAATGTGCACAATGTATAAGGTAGTGTGAGGAGCAGCGTATGATGCTAATGTTAGGAAAAAAGGGTGTGAACGCCAAAGAAGTGATGTCATACAACATGAGCACTGTAGCAGCATAAACACTATAGCAGTGTGAGTAACTGCAGCATGAGCAACTACAACGTGAGCAACTGCAGCATGACCAACTGTGGCGTGACCAACTGCGGTGTGATCAAATGCAGTGTGTGGAAACCAGGTACAACATCTGAAGCTAAGGCACAATGTCTGGACTCTAGATGGGGCACCTGGGTGAGAAGAAAAATTAGATTTGAATGCTGTGAATAGCGTCAGAAAAGAGAGATAAGGATGAGGGACGTTGTAAACAATGTCTAAAACTAGTAGAGAGTGCACGCCGCTGAGGGCAGTGTTTGGATCTGAGAGGGGAAGGTGTAGGACGCTGTGATTCAAGCAGGAACATGCCTGGAAAACTCTAAAATAGCGTTTGGACTGGAAAATAGGATTTATCAGTAGGAAACAGTGCCTAAACATTGGGAACAAGGCAAAGTAGGAACGTTGGCACTAACAGCAACGTGTGAACACTAGATTTGGGATGCTAAGAGGTGGATCTAATAGAGAAAGGGCCCTCCTTCTAGCGCCATTTTACTGTACCGTCCAAAATCATCGGTGAGAGGCTAGCATGAACAAACACCGAGAGATCTACGGATAAAATAGTAAGACCCTGCCTTTGCCTAAGGGCAAGCTAGAAATCAATGGAGGCAGAGTGCCTTGAATGGTCCACACATGGATCAAATGAGGACTTCCCCAAACGTACGCAATTGTGATGCATTGGGTTATACATAGACAAATGCAAAACTGAATGTAAACGAATGTAAACTATTTAAATGATAAATAATGAAAATAGAAAAAATGTGAACAGGAACAATAATGTAAACTATACAAATTTTGGCAATAATGCAAACTATTTGTATTGATAAACAATTAGAATGTGCACTAGTCATAACACAATTGCGGAGTGGTTGCAAGGCAGAGATTTAGCCCCGATGGATGAGAGTAGGTGCTGGGAAGATGCAGGTTTTGGATTGCAGGTGTATAGCGTCCAAGTCTGTATGAAGCCCAAGGTATGAGATTGATGCCTAGATTTCCTAAGTGTGTGAGATTCCATTTTTTTGAACCTTGATCTAGTGGAAAAATAGGAGATTTATAGGGTTTTGGGCATGATATTCGGATTTGGGAGAAGATCAGTGGATGTGGGGTGAGAAAAATTTGGATCGGGTGATAGGTGTGTGCGTTGACCGGATGCACGAAATGTTGCAATGTACAGTGTCTAGCATGACCAAGTCTTACGCTAGCGTGTGCAATCCACAGCGTGAGAGCTTGGCATGCTCAAAGAATAAAAAAAGCAAATTTACAAAATAATGCTCTGTTACAACAAAGAATTTTGTCTCTAGCCTTCTGAAACTGTGGTCTGGCGTGTCCTGGTGTCTTGGTGTCAGTGTCCTGCATCTGGCATGTGATCATCCAGCGTATGAAACAAAAATGATGAATTTGGAGCCCATTTTCAATCTTTCAAGGATATTCTAAGAGTGGATCTAGGTTCTTGAGGTCCAGAGGGTGCTTCTTGTCAAATTTGAGCTCATTTGGAGGCTGTTTTGGCTCTGTTTTGGTTGGTCATGCTATGCAGCGTGACCAAAGTGTGGCCCTAGTGTGACCAAGCTTAAATGGCATATTTGAAGCCCAAATCATAAATTTTTGAAGCCTACAGACATGTATGACTGCTGGCAGTGCTTGGGGGTTGCCCGAATATTGAAGATGGTCCCTGCAATTGCTTGTTTTGCCCTATTTTTGTTTGGTCACGTTGTGGTCACGCTGTACAGCATGACCAAAATGTGACCCCAACGTGAGCAACTGAAAGTGTCATATTTGACGTCCAAATTTTGATTTTCTAGAGCTTCTGATCATACAAAACTACTACCCAGTCCCTGGGAGTCAGATCCATGTCAAAATTTTGGTTTAAGATGCCTGAATTGGGTTTTTTCAACTTGGTCACGCTGTTCATGCACTGTGCAGCGTATGAAAATGTAGCTCCAACATAAGCAACTGAAAATACCTCATTTAAGGCCCAAATTTTGATTTTCTAGAGGCTAGGAGTTATCTAGGGCCTTGGTGAAGGTCATGGGTGGTCCTTGTGCTTGATTTCGGCCTGTTTTGACTTATTTTTGGGGCTTCAAAAGTTGGTTACGTTGATCCTTACGCTGTGCAGTGTAAGCCAGCGTGACCAAAGTGTACTTAGCCTGAACTAGGCATCTTGAGCTTGGAACTTGTGATTCTAGATGCCATACGTTGGTGCAGTCACCTGTGGGCCCTAGGGGAACCTTTCCTGTTGAATTGTGAACCATCAGGGGTTGTTTTGGAGGCCTCAAGTTTGGTGATGTTGTAATCATGCTTGGGCAGCTGCATGACTTAACTTGAATCTTGTCTGAAAGTGCTAGGCCAAAATTTTGTGGTGTTTTAATTAGGTAGTAAACAAGGATTTCAGAACCATCATCCCTCTTTTGGCATAGCAATGCAACAATAGATGTGTTTGAAGTGGCCAGATAAATGTAGAAAGGCTTATCTCTTTGTGGAGGGTAAACGGTGGGAAGATGAACAAGCTCTTTCTTTAAGTTATCAAAAGCTTCCTAGCATTGGTTTGTCCATTCAAATTTGACTCTCTTTTTAAGAAAGTGTTGAATTGGATGCAATTTATCTATTAATCTTACAATAAATCTTCTTATGAACTGTACCCTACCTTGTAACCTATGCAACTCCTTAAGGTTTGTAGGTGGTGCCAAGTTAACAATGGCCTTAACTCTATTGGGGTCCACTCATATCCCTGTTTCTAACACCACAAAGCCTAGCATGCATCCAGTTTTGACTCTGAAAACACATTTTCTAGGGTTGAGGCAAAGGTCATTCCTATGGCAACTTTGAAGGACCACATTTAGATCATTAAGATGATTAGGAGCTTTCTTATATTTAACAGCTATATCATTCATGTAATCATTTAACCTCTCCAAAAGATAGTCACTAAAAATGTAAGTCATTGCTTGTTGATACATTTCTCCAGCATTTTTTAGCCCAAAGGGCATCATCGTGTAATAGAAGGTTTCCCAAGGGGTCATGAAAGTAGTTGCTAGCTAATGTTCTGGATTTATGCGGATTTTATTGTAGCCTGAGAATCCATCCATAAAGGACATTAAGGCATGATTAGCTGTAGTATCGATAAGTTGGTCGATACTAGGCAACAAGAAATTGTCCTTAATTGTTGCCTTATTCAAGTCCTGGAAGTCTATATAGATTCATATATTCCCAATTTTCTTGGGGACAACTACGATATTTGAGACCCAATTTGAATAATCAATAGCCCGGATGAAACCAGCCTTATAGAGTTTGGTGATTTCATCACATACAACTAAGGCCATCTCTGGTTTAATTTTGCAAGCTTTTTGTTTAACCACTTTGACACGTGAATCTAGGATGATATTGTGCTATATGACTCATGGGTCTAAGCCTAGCATATCTTCATACGACCATGCAAATACTTTGACATTATCGTTGAGAACTTTAGAGATGTTTTGTTGCACCTGTGGCTCTAGTAGGGAGCCAACTTTTAATGTTCTCACCTCACCTCTAGGTGTGGTCATAGGAAATTCAATAATGGGGTCCTCATTTACATCACTGACTTCTAAATATAAGGCTTGGACCAAATGCTTGGGTCAGTCTAGGGATATTTCTAAGGTTGCTATGTTGGTATCATAAGGGGATGGTTCCAAGTCTACCAACTCTATGTTCAAGCATCTCATGAGTTTTCCATGAGGTCTTGTCAAGATTAAGGGTAAATGGAGATCAACATGCATAGCCATTTTTGAAGCACTCTTGCAAAATAAGCAAAACAAATAGACATCAAGTGATACCTACTTAATAGAGCAACATGTGAGGAAATATATGCAAGGTGATTATTCAATGTCACATAATTGGTAGTTTAAGGTCTTAACAGACCACAACCATGCAAAATTATATTTTGAGATTTCCAGTTTAAGGTCTCGGCAGACCACAATTGTGCAAAATTATAAGTCAACAAGGTCAAAATTTCCAATTTAAGGTTGTAACAGACTATGACTATGATTAAAATATAAGGAGAATTCTAAAATTTTTAGTTTAAGGTCATAGCGGACTACAACCGTGCAACATTATATGCCAAAAACTGCTAGTTTAAGGTTGTAGCGGATAGTGATTGATCAACATTGTAAGTCAAAATTACCAGTTTAAGGTCGTAGCGAACCGCAACTATGCAACATTATAAAAATGAGATGAAAATTTTTATGTATTTACGTGCTATGTTGTAGCTGTGTGCTACATTGTAGTAGACATGAGGTGTCCCATGTTATGCTACAAGGAATATGGGCATTCCACATTACATGCGGGATGTGGGACGTCTCGCATTATTCGTAGGACATGGAACATCCCAAAAAATAACAGGTGTTGTAACCCTATAGGCTATAAATAGGGGATTACCCATGGTAATCTTATCATTTTCATTGTCAGAGCTAACCAACTAGAGCATAGCACAGTTCAGATGGAGAGGTAGCATAGTAGTTGCAGCATAGTAGTCGACATACTCGAGTTTGATGTCAAACCAATGGCACGCAGGAGTGAGCACAGACATCAGGGTCTCACCAACATAGATGAAGGGGAGATCACCTTATGACGTCTTCCTAGAGCATGCATCGAGGAATGACAGGAGGCACCATCTACCTAGTAGGCTACTACATAACCCTTGCTTACATTGTGCAATCTATTAAATGGGGCTGTTACTGTAATCATTGTGCCCTAGTGGCTACAGTCGTTACCATTGCTACACTGTAACTTTTGTTGTTATGGTCTTGGCCGCCACCACAGCTGCTATGTTGTGGTTATTGTGCACCGCTGTCATGGCTACCATTGTTATGGGTGGGATGATGTATCATTTTGAGGGTTTAAAAGGTTCTGGGTAGCACAATACATGTTCTAGGCAATGTAGCATGTGTCCTGGATAGCATAGCACATGTTCTGGGTAGTGTAGCACCCATGGAGGGAGTTCTGGTTAAATTTTGTTATATTCCATGCAACAGGACAAGGTTGGGGATTGTTACACTACGTTGTTATGTTGCTACGCTACGCATGACGCAACCATCATGCTACGCAGGGGTGTAGTCGTTATGCTGCACAAGGTACACCAGCTATGCTATGCCACACATAATGCAGCCACTACACTATGTAGGGTGTACCCGCTATGCTATGCCCTGTGCCACCTTGCTATGCTACATGTAATGTAGCTACTACGCCATACAAGTCAGGTCATGAAAGTGGAACTAATACTTGACACAAATTTGGGTTTGCTTCATCTGTCCAAGGGCATAATGTTTCATACTTAGGAAAAATTTACATACCAAGAGTTGCTACGCTATACAGTATCCATCACTTGAATACTGTGAACTAATGCTTTGTGCTACACCATGCAGGGTCATGTTAAAATCCATCTTGATCATGATCAAGCTGGTAGGAGTTCTGTGTTGCCTAAGTGCCCCTATGGTCAATGCCCCCCTCCCCATGCATGAGTGAGGGACTAGGCAGTCTGGTTTTGAGAAGGAATGCAGGAATTCTTAGAATTCCTCCTTCACCATTTCAGTGTGATGGTATGGTCACACTTGTTAGCTGAGACAACTGGTGTTCTGGTTGAAACATTATTACTTGAGGCAAACTGAGGCATCTTAAAATTTATGGTTGATGGGTCTATTGAAGGCAAAGGGGCAAGAGGCTCAAATCGATGTCCAAAAGGTTTGACACGTTTATCTTGGATTTGGGCCATGCCCAAATTTAAATGTTACCATAAGCACAACACCTTGATTGTCACACCCCACATGGGCACTTTCTTCTAGAATCCACCTAGGATAGGCTACTGTGCCAGCGGGTGAGTCCTATGAAGATACGTAGACCTATTGTATTGTTTGTCTTGCATAGTTGAAATGCTCATTGTGATCTATTTTGTTTCTAGGTTTTTAATCAACAAGGACGGTCTTCACAATAAAGAGGGGACATTATCATTGGCCCAAACAGCCCTATAAGAGTTCTCTTCAGCTAAGAACATGCACACTAGTGTCATAGAATAATTTGGGGTCGAATTCAGAACCTATCCAACCAAGTACACTAAGCTCTATCTGAAGTGTGAAGAACTTGGGTGGTTGGATGGCAAATGGGCATCTCACCATGTACCTACCGTGGAAGAGGTTCTAGTGTAGAGCCCACCATTTCCCACACTGTTCGCACTAGGTGAGTTAGGTTTTTTATGTATTTTCATATGCCTTTTGATTGATCGATTGATTGATTTTATTTTTATCTTTTGATTACTACAGTGGCGTCCAAGTCTACAGAGGTTACGGTAATCACGTCAAGATGTGAAAAAACTAACTACTTCGTTAAATATTGTGAAGCGGATGAGACACAACTCTAGTTATGTGATGGGGCACTAGCCATCCTTGTTTAGAATGTCAAGGAGGCTAGGCTCATGGACCTATTTTTAGTAGTAAATCCAAGCATTTTGGCTACAAAGATGCTTTTCCTTGTTGATTCTTTTAGGGAAAGGGTTAACCGCTTTAGCACGTGGGTGCATAATGTGTGGGTGGTGTTTGAGATCGCTGACAACCTTTTCGTAGATCTCTTTGGTGTTCCTTCTGATGGCTTACATATAGGGAAGAAGAACAAAAAATATGTAAACCATCGAGGGGACATAGAAGAATGGCTAGGGAGGAGCAAAGATCGAAAGGGGATTTACATGAATAAGGTCAAGCCAGAGGTAGTCCATAAGGTTTACCCTATCTTCCAGGCTTGTGCTTTTCCCAAGTTACTCTCCCAAGGGAAAATTCTTGGGGTAGAGCAAGCTTGTATTATGAGGGATGTCATGGAAGAAAGGACTTGCTATAATTGGGGTAAGTATCTTGCCAAGGGTTTGTGGGCCAAAATGGTTAAGCTTCATGAGAAGCTTGATGCACGTTTTAATCTGCATTTCGTCTTTTTTATAGCTTGCCTATGAAAGTTTGCTAAATTCTTGGTGGTCTAAGAGAATGACACCTAGGTGTTGTAGGATCGCATCCAGATATCCAAACCATGGATTTGCCAAGTATTCCACACCACTCGATCTGAGGACACCCCCCCCCCCCTAGAAGCTATTGGAGAATCTTTTTCGATAACAATGAAGGATTAGGTGGGACAATGCACAAGACAACATTGGACAAGAGCCTCCCACTAACATAGGTAATGCCATAAGGGGGGCATGGCTTATTACTGAAATGGTGAAATCAAAGTTGCAATGCAAGAAATCTTGTCCTGTAGAAGAGCCCCCACGTACCAGTGAAGAAAGAGGCAAAAGATTGCAGATCAAGGTTCATAAAGTGCAACCTGAATTGGTTGGTGAGTATGGTTTATTTGTTAGACTAGTATGCTCACTTTAGATGTGTTTAATAGATGATGAAGAAGAAGCTTTGGCCCCTGAGGTAGGGGCCCTTGCTATAGAAGAAGTAGAGGCCTCGGCTGCAGAGGAGGAGGCCCTTGCTATAGAGGAAGATGCCCTTGCTGCAAATGAACCTTTCACAGAGTGTGCCCTAGCACCTAAGGGGCACATGATTTTTGAAGACATTACTACACTATGAAGTCAGCTTGAGGAAGAAGGGCTACAGTTTGGGGCCAGTGAGTTTAATGCATTGTTTGATAGTGTGTCGATGGGTGATCCCCTTCTCTCACCCCTGAGGGTTTTCTGAGTAGGATTTTTACACTATCATATATGTTACTTCCCCTTTTCTTCTCCCTCTTCTTCATAATGCTAACGTGTTTTTACTATGTAGCGGACACTGCCATTAAGGGTCCTGAATCTTCTTCTTCCTTTCGCCTAGAGCCATGGATAGAAATGCTGAATAAGTTTGTCTTTATGGAAGGGATAGTTGATGACATGATTGATTGCTTATGGAAAATTAACCCCGAGATAACTGTGTTTGAATTACAGCATTTTCTCTCTATATTATTGTATTTTTGCTATCATCTAATGATTAATGCTTCCTTATGTATGATTACTAGCTTCTTGACTCAAGTGGGACCCACAACAGATAGTTGAAGTTGACGTTGTGCCTGAGATCCATCCGAAGGTAATCGAGGTGCCTCGTGATATATATGAGGAGGCAAGCAAATGTGCCCTATACTTGACACAATCCTTGTGGGAGTGTAGACGCATTAACAAGGACCTCTGGAAGCGGGTCCAGAAGCTTGAAAAGGAGAAAGGTAATCAAGTAGTTGAGTTGGAAGATTTACAGTCATGAAATGAATTCTTGATGGTCCACAATACTTTTGATGGTAGTTGGCGTATGATCATAATTGATTATGCGAGATATTTGTCAGCTGTACAAGGAAAAAATGAGGCTACCCATGAAATAATTGAACAACGCTTGCAAATGGATCTACTGGCCTAGAAAAACTAGGACTAGAAAGATTATTGTGCCAAGGTGTATGAATGGGGATAGGCATAGAAAAATCATAAACACATGTGCAAGGTGGAACGTGCTGCCTATTATCAGAAATATTAGGATGCTTCTATTGAATTGCATACTCATGAGCTATTTCTTGATGTAATTGGTGCTACCAAGGCCTACAAAAAATTTACGAAACATGTGGTGGTGATTGAATCTCTTGAGAGAGAGATGACCTTGCCTTTTGGGGAGACCACTACTACCACCTTCTCTCCAGGACTGCCCACATGGATGGTTGTGGAGAAGGGGAAAATTGTAGTAGGCATTGATCTAGGGGAAGAATATTGGGCCAACTTAAGTGAGGATGAAATACTTCGACGCTTAGCAGCTAGCATGGATAGAATACCTCCAGAGATGGACGCAGGCCCATCTTAGGTTAGCCAAGATTTACTATAATGTAGTTTATTTTATGATATGTGATCATAATTTGACTCATTATTTTATTCTTTCTTTATGCAGGACCCAAATGAGGATGTAGGACCTAGTGGGGCAGGGGATAAAGATACCAACAGAGACTCATAGCCCATTGGCAAATATTTTTTTTGAAATGAAATGCTTATTGTTAATTTTGAGTAGGGACTTATATTTAATGAAAAGTAAAACACTTTTTTTGTTCCTTTTGGTTAATGTGTTTGTTGATGTATTGGAGCCCCTTGTAGGCCCCCATGCTCTAGTTTAAGGCCATTTCAGGCCATCACTAGTTTTAGGCCATTTCGGGCCATCGCTAGTTTTAAGCCATTTTAGGCCACATGTGAAGTAATATTTGAAAGTGGTGTTGTTAGTTTTAGGCCTTAGTGGGTCATGGAAGTAGTTTACAGCCATTCCAGGCCATGTGTAAGGTGGTTTTTGAAAGTGGTGTTGCCAGTTTTAGGCCTTAGCGGGTAGTGGCGGTAGTTTAAGGCCATTTTGGGCTATGTGTAAGGTGGTTTTTGAAAGTGGTGTTGCCAGTTTTAGGCCTTAGTGGGCTATGGAAGTAGTTTAAGGTCATTTTAGGCTGTAATCTCTTTAACTAATGCCAGCGGCAAAGACAATGCAAACAACAAACTTAATGCAAATGGAAATCATGCAAACAGAAGGATAAAATTTATTGAAGCAAAGTGGAAGTAAACTTTAATCATGCAATTGTTTCCTAATCCAACATGGGTTAGGCAAGGCATAGGCTTGGGAAGCCTTGTAGTGGTATTCCTCTATGCTATCATATGCCACTTGGAAGGGCAATTTAGCCCACATGGTTTCTTCATTTAAGTCGATGGTGTTGGATGGCTCATTTGTCAAACATGGAATTTCAGCATGAATGGGTGATTCATTTTTAGAGATTTCTATCTTTGATCCTTGCTCCACATATATATTGTTTATGGCTAAGGGAGCTACTTCATCACCAAAGATCACCACCTCTCCACCCACGTAGCATAAGTGGATCTCTTGATGTATGGGTGAGGAGATAGCTCTTAGTTGGGCTAACCACAATCTTCCCAAGATTAGGTTAAACCCATGCATCTCTTCTACCACAATAAATACTACGCTAGTGGGAAACTAGTCCCCTGCTATGAAGTTGATGGTAATAGTCCCCTTGACCATGACACATGCCCCATTGAATGACTTTAAACATGAGGTTGCTGTGGGCTTGATTTGATTCACCAGGCCCAATTTATCCACTATCGGGAATGGTATCACATTGGTGACAACCCCTTCATCAACATGTACTCTACGAATCTTATATTGACCTACCAAAATTGTGATAAACATGGGGGTGATAGTCACTTGACCCTTTTCAGGATCATCTTTGATAGCTTTTTCATGAAATGTTAAATGGGCTAGCTACGATTCTTCAGCCACAGAGGAAAGCATAATGACGTGGATAGCTTTCTCTTCGGCTGGCATGTTTTCACTAATAGAGATAGATGCTAACATGTGAACCAAAGCCTCACGATGCACCGTAGAGGTCATTGTTAAGTCATACAAGCTTAATGCTGTGTTCTTTTGTTTCAAGGCATGTTTAACCTGTGAAAGTGCATTTAGGAAGTCTTGCCCATTGTCTAATTGTTTGCTAACTTTTTCTTCTTCTATGCACCCTAGAAGACGAATCTCTCGATGGGGAGTGGCTTTGGGTTGGATAATAAGCTTTTCTGAATAAGAGGATGATGGTTGCATGTGTGTGTTGCCACTAATGGCTTATGATGAAGAGGTTATGGGAATTGCAGATAATGGGGTGGGCTTATGGGGGCCCAATGTAGTGTGTTCTCTAGCCAACTTATCTGCTAGATGTTCTTCACATTTCCTTAGATGAGGAGGTTGAGATGTAGTGCTCATCACTCAACTTTGGGTAGTAGGAGAACTCGCATGCTTTGGCACCTTGATAAAAAATAGTGCCTGCATTGTTGTAGTGAGACATGATGCAGTTTTAAGTACAAAAGGTGTAGCAGATGTTTGTGGAGAGGTCCTCACAACAAAGGGGATTTGCGACTTGGTTGTTGTTGAAGCTTCAACATTGCAAGGGGGTACATGAACCCTGAATGGTTCATGTTGTGATTCTACATTATTGTCAATGCTAATTACATTGATAGTGTAACCTACATTGTTAGCATTCAAAGGATCTTTGTAAAAATTTATTGATTGGTTTTCAGGTCAGACAGGATTTCTCTAATCTAGGACCAACTTACCTTGATCAAACATTCACTAGATATCATCTTTCAATGCCAGGAAATAATCTGTATCATGCCCACACAATTGATGATAATTGAAAAAATGCTCTAGTGTGAAGTTCCTGGGTATTGGTGGTTCATTAGGCATAGCTAAGGAGGGGTCTCGAAGGACTTCACATTACCTTTGGTGATGCTTAAGGGCCTCCTCTAACATCCGTTTATGTTGGATACGCCTGGCTCTCAGCAATTGACTCAGAAGCTTTAAAGGCTTAATTGATAATGGGGTATATTTTGAGCGATCCTTGTGCTCAAAATTTAGCCTTGACGGAGTTTGCACTATGGGTGTTAATGCCGAGGGCTGACTAGTGCTACTGGAGTTGGGTGTTGTGTTAGTGGAGGATTTAGATGTTGTGGTAGTCTTTTTACTATTGTTGGGCTTGGTCTCATTAGCCACAATGGCCACCGTGGTTTTTGTGGCCTTCCCTTTCTCCTTGTCTTTCTTTGTATGTGTGCTTTTATAGGCTATGTAGGTTGGATCTCTACTAGCCTCCACCACATCCTGAATGCTTTTAGTTTGAGAAAATGCTTGGCTAAGGGAATGTAGAGCCAAATAATATAGTGATGAGTTGTCATTTGGGGCAATCGCGATATTGCGTACGTGATATCACAACCAAGTCACGATATTGTATACACAATATCGCAGCCCACCACCAATTCTATAAATAAGAGGCAGCTCTCCCTTATTTCATATCTAGATTTAGTCCCTTAGCAAAACTCTAGTAGTTTTATCCCTCTAGATATAGAATTATTTTCCAGTGTATGCCCGCAGTGTGGTGATTGTAATTGTACAGCATCCTTTATTCGAGTGTGACGTACTTGGACACGCACATGACCAGCAATAAAGATCGAGATTACTTCATCATTTCAGATTTCACTTAGTTTAATTAATTATTTAATTATTATTTACTACTTTCCTAGTTAATCTCTTCTCACCCTTAAACTCATGTTAAAATGTGGAATGAGTATGACTTGATTATGAGCATTTAAGTGTGACTACTTGGTAATCCAGTAGCATACCTAGGATCTGCGATTGGTAATCCTAGTGGTAGTCATACATGAAGTCCAAGATGTGTATAGATAATCAAGGAATGGATGCTCATCGCACTTAGGCTAGCTTAGATTCTCTTACCCTTTCCCTCTTAGCTTAGATAATATTACTTGTCATTTCCTTCAAGAGTAGCATTAGGTTAGAAACACATCATACACCTCACTCTGGACTAAACCATACATGACAAAGCTAATACTAGACCAGGTGGGAAGACAACGAACTACAACCTAAGGCTAACTATCTAGATGCCACAACTAGTCCGTCTGTAGAGTTTGACCGGATCGCACGTGTAACGCTCGTATTCGTATGGTTGAGTGTAGGGGTACCTCGCCACTCATCATTGGCGCTGTTGCAAGAGACGGTGCTAGTTATCTAGATTAGTTATATCATACAAAGTTGTTGTAAAGGATTTAATGATATATTTGCTAGAAAAAAAATAATTATTAAAAGTCACATCTAAATTCACACACAATTTCACAACTATGCCTCTCCTACAAGATTACGATAATGCCACGCTTAGTGAGGAAGTTCATTGGAGAACCAACGAACTATATGATGATGAAGATTGGAGTACACAACCTGAAGTGGGGGTTTCTTACAAACATGAACGAAAGCAACATCATCCCAACACACGAAAGCACAACTTACAGGATGACGATGAACCCCTACTGGCCACTACAAGTTTAATGCAAATACAAGAGGATATTCAAATCTCATGTAGGCATTGTAAAGAGAGTCGTCTACCCAGGCTCGATTTAAACAACTTCCCTAATTTTTCAGGAGGCTATGACTTAGATCTGCATCAACATTTGCAAGCCTTCTACAATGCATGCACATGGAATAACATTGATAATGGGTGCCAAAAACTTAAGCTCTTTTCCATGACACTCATTGGCCAGGAAAAAGTATGGTATAGATCGTTAAAACCAAATTTAATACGACATTGGTCAACAATTGTAGAAGTATTTAATGAAAAATATCAAACCTATGCAAGAGTGTCAGCCTTGAGGAAAAAAATCCAAGGATGGAAACAAGCACAACATGAACCCTTGGACATGGCCTTAGAAAGATATTATGAACTGTTAAAAAACTATCCAAGCCATGGGTTTTCTGAAGAAAGGATAATGTACCATATCATTGATGGGGTACATAATGAAACAAGAGAGACCTTAGGAATGTATGCCCAAGGTCAACTATACAAACTACGAGCCCATCAAGTCCAGGAGCTTGTTAAGTGGGTAGCAAAAGAAGAAGGAGAATTAGCTCAATGGGAGAGTGTTGAAAAACATCAACAGGACCAAAATCTCAACTTAACAAAGGTCCATGCTCATAAAAAGGAGAAATCAACCAATCTCAAGGTGGAAAAACCCTCTTTGCCAGTACAAAAATCATTAGAAGAAGTTGAGAAAAAGATCAATAAGATGTTGGAATGGATGTATCAAAAGTGTGAAGAATTTATCAACACCACTGGAGATAGAGTTTTTACAACCCAAGAAGTAGGACAAAACATTAGACAATTAGAAATAAGGGATAAGTAAAATAAGAGCTCAACTTCCAATCATACATATGAATGTAACATATGCCTGTATGATCACCCCAAGGGCCAATGCCCAATCTTGTCACATTTACATGAGCATTGGGAAAATACGTTGCATCTAGAGTTTGTACAAAGATACTGTGTTTGATCATAGTGGCAACAATCCCAATCATGGGGGAGACCACCACTAAACTGGAGACACCCTTCGTATCATCCGAACCCAAACACTTATCTTGTTCAACATCCTATTTCTCCAACTGGGCCAACACACTTTATCTCATCACAATACCATTCTCCTCAATACTATCAGCCCATACCTTCAACACAACCACCACCTTGTGCACCTTATACTCCTCCTAACTTTCAACATTCTCATTTTTCCCTCCTTCTACATCGCCACCAACTGTTCCTAAGGTGTCTGCACCATAGCAACAACCCACGAACACGACTTGTGCTACTACTTCCAACAACAGTGAAAAGCCTCCTCGACATCCAAAACGTCCCTTCTTTAAACATGACCGTAAAAAGGAACAACACAATTCTGAGGCCACTGCATCCTCCAACTTAGCACAAGTCCCACACTGTGGTGCACCCTTACCTTCAAACCCAATGCCTCATGTAACTTCCTTAGGGCCACCAACTCACACTCCAACAACAATACGGCCCAATGAACACAGCCATGAAAGGCATCAACCTGATCCTTGCATACCATCTTCCGGTCACAAACATCATAGTGGGTCAACTCGTTATCCAGGAACTACATCGTACAAATAGCCCCACTATGCTTACTATAACCAAGTGTGTGAACCCCAATGGGGTAAATATGACCAAGCTAGAATATTTTCAACATGCAAGGATCCTCATCTTCCATTTATTAATCCTTGCCATCCTCAACTAATTAGTTATGGGGGATATCCCCCATTTTAATAACAAGTAGGATTAATAAATATTTTTCATTTTCTTTAGTTTTTCAATTTTTGTTTTCCAGTTTTTCATTTTTCAACTTCATGTTTTATCTTTTTGTCTTTTTGGTATTTTTGTATTTTTAGTATTTTTTGTCTTTTTACACTTTTGTAAGTAATCACATCTACGAATAAAACACTCATGTGGATCGTTGGTTGAGGTGTGTTCTATGTTTTCATGTTTGGAATGATCAATTATATGGATAGTGAGCTCAGTACATCCACTCATCCATTCTACAAATAAGAGGTTTTGTTCAAGGGTACAGTGGTATTCTTGACATCTTTAAAATTAATTTCATGTTCATTGTACCCAGAATGAAGAAGGATGGACCAAGAGGGAATGATTAGGGTGTGACATCAAGGGGACTTTTGGATTCTCTCTGGTGATGTCTGTGAGAGTTACCGTGCAACATGGTTGTACTAAGATCCTTATAGATATAATGAAAAATGGGAGTAAGTGTAATCAAAAGGGCACTCAAAAATCCAATGTTGTTCTAGGGGGTTCCACTGGAAAGACATGCACCCATGCTTGAAGGTTGGAGGCTTCTCTAGATTCTGTATTCAAAAAAAAAAAAGAGAAAAAGAAAATAAAAAGAAAAGTGCCACAAAATAAAAACCACTCCTCCCTTGAATAAAACTCCAAGTGAACGTACTCCTTGTTGTTATGGTACTTTCATAGTTGCTCATCATGGGATGAAACAATGCAATGTCACTTATTAGAGGAATGGACTTGGTCCTAATCTTGGAACGACAGGTTAATGACACATTAATCATGCTTTACACACAGGATTCACTATGCCCTAGGTTAGTAGCCTCATGTCCCAATCTCTACGATCCTTTCTATAGTTCATCTCATCTCACTATTTGTGTAATTTTAGCTCAGGTTGTGTGTAACATAGAATTCTTACCTCATTTCGGTGAAATTTACATGTGTGTGTTTTGTAGAATTAGTGCAGATTACATTTAACCCTTCTAGTACCCATGGACACTTTAAGTGTGGTTACACAAGGGCATTATAGGTTAAAACCTGCTTTGTGGAGGACCCACTTGTGCAATCTTTTGTAATCTTCACTTATGACATAGCTCACACACACCATTTCTTACCCTTAGCATATTGCCAACAATTTTATTTCCCTTATTACCATCACATAGCCTTTTTCTCTACCATAAGAGGTCCTTATTGATAAATTCCACACACCATCATAATTTTCGTGCCTTCAGAACTAGTTGAATTACCCTGAAACCCTTTAACAATTGTCCAGATGTCCTTAGTTTACATCGTTTAATTTCAAAGAAATATTAAAAATTTGGTACATTCTCTAAGTGCCCTAACTTCAATGAAAATATATATACGTGACCCCCCTATGCTAATCAACATCATTTGCAATTGTTCACATAGGGGAAGTTCTTCAATTCATCTCTACGACTCGCGATTACGTGTTCCTTGCTTTCATATCCATAACATGCTCGCTGGTACTCCAATTTTCATTCTGTTTGAACCTACTTGAACCCGGAGTGTTCAGATTAGTCATGGGGGAGGGGCACACATCAAATAGTGCATAAATTTTTTGAAATTCATCATCGCCCGAAGGACATATTTAAGGGTAATTAGTTGTAAAATTAAGAATAAAATGTGTCGGAAACAATTTCATGCCCTTAGTTATACCATAAAATTAAATTGAAAAATCACCTAAGTAAAAAGGGGATCCATTGTTACAAAATTTCAGGCAAGATCACATGGAGATAAAATAAGATCATTAATTAAGGCAAGTAGTAAGGTATAACTTAACTTTAAAAACAACCTTACTAACACTTGGCCCGTGTGATTGCAAATGGCCCCGAAACATGGACAACAGGAAGGTCCTACCCAAGATGGGAGAAAATGATCTCAAAGAGGTGGAAGACAAGGTCCTATTGGACAACATATAGAACAGGAGGAGCAATCATTCAACATTCATCAAGAAGAACCTCCTACTGGATGGTCCGGGCAAGCAGAAGGAGGAGCTGCTACAGCACTTGAATAGGGACAACATCTCACGTTGTCCCAAGATTATGTTCAGGCCATCCATGAAAAGTCCACATTCGCTGTGGTGATTTTGGAATTGAACTTTGTATCTTTTGCAAAGTTCGCTCCTAAGGCTATTAGGGACCACCTCATAGGGTCTCCCTTATGACCTATCCTCTCTAAAAGTGGTGCATGGTACCTGCGAGAGATGTACCAATTCTAGCACAATAGGGAGCAAGGCACTACTATCAATATTTATGGTGTGGTAGTTGATTTCTCTATGTAGGCCATTTCGAAGGTGTTAAACCTTCTGAATACAAGGCCCAAAGTTGCTCAGTTATCCACCGATTCAGACCTCGATGTGCAAAAGGATTGGTTGAAAAAGGCTTATCGAAGAGATAAAACATTTGGTGAGTTAATGACAGAAGAAAAGATTTACTTTAAAATTGGAACATATCACCTCTTCCCCACAAAGGGTTTGAAAAANTTAAAATTGGAACATATCACCTCTTCCCCACAAAGGGTTTGAAAAGGATATCAACGTATGTAGCTAGAGGATGTGCAGTGTTGATGGGAAAGGTTAATGCTAACTTGCCCCATCTATATTTAACGGAGATCCTTAGGTAGTTCGACGAACGAAAGATAGGGAAGATGGAACTACCTTTCCCTTTTCTTATTAGAAAGCTTTGCCAACATGCTGGTATTCAAGGGTACACTAATGATGTCCTCCAAAAAGCCCAAACTACTTCATATGCTGAATTGCTAAAGGCGCTAGCTCCAAGGAAAAGCACTGGCGAAGAGCTGGGACCAGGACAAGAAGAAGACTAGATGGCTGGACCAACTGCAAATCAACTTGTAGGACCCAACCAACCTCCAGGCATGGGTCCCAGCCAGCAACATGAAGTAGGGCCCAGCATAGGCCAAGATCAGCTGCCACCACCGCAAGACTATAGATTGTCGATGAGCCATCTTAGGGCCATCACTGAGATGGTCAGTTAGGGAAGTTGTGAGGATGCAAACCTCTTCCACATCATTGGCGATGCCATACAGCCCATTGTTTCTTTGGATCACAAAAGGGGGAAAGTATCCATTGACATAGGATAAGGGGAAAGTAGATTGTCACAACAGATCTCAAGAAATGCGACATCCTTTTAGGTGTAGTTAGATATTGGTGAAGGGGCCACTGTGGTGGTCATGCAACACCAGAATGCCATGGGAGTTGTAGAAGTGGTCACTGACCACATCAAAGAATCCTTCAACATACCTGTTGTGACACCGAAAGATTTCACAGGAGCATGGGATACTCAAACTTTGGCCAGAACCTCAATGACTCCTGCGGAACATGAGGATGTGCTTGATTGATTGTTCCAAACAAGGCAAGTAATGATGCCCCTGTTTGACATTCCTTAGGATGTTACGGCAATTCAATCAGACCTCATTTTTACAAAGGGGAAGTTGGTCTTAACAGAAGTGAGGTCCGAGCATGCGGAAGCAGAAGTGCAGAAACTACAATAGTAGCTCATGGCTTTACAAGTAGCACAACGGGACCCTCTATAATTTTTTCCCGTAGACCAGCTAGATAATTTTAGAACTAAGCAAGTAACCAAGCTAATTGCAGAGAATAAAAAGGTGGCTGATGAAAAAGAGAAGGCTGTTTGGGATGCCTCCGTAACACAGGCACAAACTCATGTGTATCTTAAGGCACTCAAGGCCTTACAAGAAGAAAATAAATAGCTTGCGACTGACAACCTTCAATTGACCACTGGAGAAAAGCAAAAGAACATTCTCAAGGAACACTTCCATCAGTTGCAAGAATAATTCATCTGGGTCAATCGAGATGTAATTCGTTTAGCCAGAGAGAATCGAACCCTCTCGATGGAGGAGGTACATGCCATACATTGAAAGTCTACTATTGAGATAAGCACATGGAAAAATGAGGTTAAATGACATGAAAAGATAAAGGAGTGCTTTCGAGATTAGGTGGGGATGTACAAAAAAATCCTTGAGAAGGATATCCATATGGCCAAGGCCTAGATCAACACTATCAGTGCTCAACACATTGACTGGTAGGCCATATTGGACACATATGCCTCTGCCCACCAAGAGAAAGTTAAGAGCCAAGACCTATAGATTCAGGATTTGATAGAATACATGGAGTTGGAAAACCTGAGATATGCCAACCTTGCCATGTTAATATCAGGGCATCCAAGGATAGAGCTCAAGTAGCAGGTAGCAACCATCCACATCAAATATGAAGTAGAATTTGCAGAACATAAGAAGCTGTTGGAGAAACTAGAAGTTGCAAATTCTAAACTTGAGGTGGTGAAAGCCAACTACCATGGATAGAAATGTGTCACAACGGACTTGGCTTGATGGCTAGCAGATTTTCAAGAGTACAAGGATAAAGCCAGAGTGTATGAGGAGGAACAACGGGTGTTCACAGCTTGGTATGTCAAGGCTAATCAAATGTTTCTGCAACTACCCTATCCGTGGAAAGTGCCAACTTTGTCAAACATTGGAACATTAGCATGGATGGTACAAGACCCTTAGACTAAAGAGGAGAAGCTCTAGGCCATACTTCAGAGTCATCAAGCCTTAAAACCTGGAGCACAAAACAAAGGGAAGGCACCGATGGAGGAGCCACCACCACCTAGAACTACATGAGTTCCAAAATTTTTGTAGTTGTAGCACATCTTCTATGTTGTGTCATTGTTTTGTTTTCATTCCACACTATGGCATAATCCCATTTCTTCCCATCTAATAATCCCATACCTATCCACTGTGTAATCACTGTAACTCGAGAACGAGTTTTTATTCAGTCGTGGGGGTATGATGAGTCGTCATTTGGGGCAACTACAATATCTCATACACGATATTGCAGCCCACTACCAATTCTATAAATTATAGCCAGCTCTCCCTTGTTTCATATCTAGATTTAGTCCCTTAGCGAAACTCTAGTAGTTTTATCCCTCCAGACATAGAATTATTTTCCAGTGTATGCCCACAATGTGGTGATTGTAATTGTATGACATCCTTTATTTGAGTATGACATACTTGGACACACACATGACCAACAATAAAGATTGAGATTCCTTCATCATTGCAGCATTCACTTAGTTTAATTAATTATTTAATTGTTATTTACTGCTTTCCTAGTTAATGTCTTCTCATCCTTAAACTCATGTTAAAACGTAGCATGAGTACGACTTGATTACGAACATTTAAGTGTGACTACTTGGTAACCCAGTAGCATACCTAGGATCTACGCTTGGTAATCCCAATGGTAGTCATGCATAAAGTCCAAGATGTGTATGAATAATCAAGGAACAGATGCTCATCGTAGTTAGGCTAGATTAGATTCTCTTACCCTTTCCCTCTTAGCTTAGATAATATTACTTGCCAGTGCCTTCAGGAGTAGCATTAGGTTAGAAACACATCATACTCCTCACTTTGGACTAAACCATCCGTGACAAAGCTAATACTAGTTCAGGTGGGACGACAGCAAACTGCGACCTAAGGCTAACTGTCTAGATGCGACAACTAGTTCATCTGCGGAGTTCGACTGGATTGCACATGTAACGCTCGTATTCGTATGGTTGAGTGTAGTGAAACAATTTAAAAAATGTAGGGTCATCCTTGCTTCACCAGGCTCTTGCAGTCCGCTTAGCACTACAGCAGTTCATCGAGAGGAGAACGTTCTGAGTTCAGGTCGACTAGTTCGGAAAATTTTCTACTTTAAGCATGGACAAGTTCTGTTTCATCCTACCTATCCACCAAAGTAGCCTAAACAGCCAACAACCTGCTCAGAAGCGGTGTGCGGAATTGGTAGCAGCACTCTGGATGTGCAAAAAATAGTTCGGCAAGTTTTCTAAGTCACGAAGTCTACTAAGCTACACTACATCTCGTAGTGTAGCAAGCTTCAAAAGATGACAGAAAAATGAAGTGCTACGCTACGCCATGTAGCGTAGCATGGCAACGACTTCAATATCAATGTCCCTTTCCATCAAGAAGGGGTAGATCATGTCTGCTGCTACACTACGCTAAGCTACATGGTGCAGGGAGGCATAACAATCCTGCAGAAGGGATAGAAGGTAGCTCAAAGGGCAGAATCAACAAAGTTAGCAAGACTTGCATTGCAGAAGATTAAGTTTGCAAATCGGTAAAAATTTTGTGACTAAGGTTAGTTGCTACGCTACGTAGCGTAGCAAGCATACAACATGTAGTAGAACGCACAACAAGGTGCTACGCCATGCTAAGCATGTTACGCTACAAAGCACAGCAAGGCATGCTGGTAGTTGTGCGACATCAATGCATTCCACCTAATTGGACTGTTGGCGCATGTCTCCAGACAATAACAGTGCAATTATGGCATGGCAGGCTCACAATTATTTCATGACAAGCTCGCATTACAATGGTCTTATAGGTCCAACGGTCATACATGGCGTGAGTGGCATCGACAAGTCAATACGTGCCCTCTAGTCCTATAAATACCCCAGAAAACAACATTCAAAGGGGTCTACATTTTTCTTTATAAAAAATAGTATTCAAGGGGTGAGAACTTTTTGAATTCTGAGAACTTCTCTCTTCTCCGGCATTGTAACATCAAGCATTGTGAGCTCTCTGTTTGACACCACAAATAGTTAGAATTTTCAGCTGCCTCTCTATTCCACCTTTCTTCTACCACCTTGGTAGAATTTTTGTATTATCAACACCTAAGTCTACATCCAAGTATAGTCTGTTTTGCCCTGCATGTCTTGGTTACTCTCGATATCTCTACACTTCATCACACTGTGCAACTGACTGTAGCCATCCTAACAGAGCAAGTCTGTAGCTTTGGAGTGGTGCATGTTTCTAACTACACTTTACTTTATTTCTTGCCTGTTGTCCCATTTGCATTACTTTTTTTTATTCACTTTCAAGCATTTCTTCACATTGTTGTCGCATTTTCTGCTTTATTTATCTCCAAGCATCATTCTGCAGTTCCATTTCGCATTTCCATTCCATCTGAAAGGTACACATTGCAAAAGGCTATATTGACGCCAACGTCAGTCCCTATCTAATCAACCAGACTATTTAGGGTGCCCTGTATCCGCGCACACATCTAGCACGGCCCTCCCGCGGGTATGAGATCGAAACTATCATGCCTACCGACCCCTTAGTGTTTTCTAGCCATCGACATTTTCGGTCGCTACAGTTTTTTGGCGCTAGAAGGAGGGCCTTTTGGTGCCTTTTCCGTGTGTCATAGTAGTTCTATGAGCCTTCTGTATCCTGATAAACATACGCGTAAATGTGACACCCTCCTATGGTTATTTGCGCTTTGTGAAGTGTAGATCGGTCACCTCAGCAATTCCTCGAGAGCCCCATAGAACACAAGGCCTCCGATCGCCAACTAACTAGCTCACCTTATGGTCATCTTACATGCACTCTGTACCCCATCTCACATGGTACAAATTGGTCACCTCAATAGTCCCCTGGGGATCCTGTGAGACGTAAAGCCTTCTTGACTGCTAGTTAGCTTGCTCACCTTACAATTTTCTTGCATGCGTTTGGTACCCCACCTCGCGTGGTACAGAGCAGTCGCCTCGATGGTCCCTCAGAGATCCTGTGAGACACAAAGCCTTCTTGATTGCTAGTTAACTATCTTGTATTACAGTAATCTTGTAAGCCTTCTACACCCCGATATGCATCAGCATAGACCTAACACCCATCTTTGGTTTTTGACGCTTCGTGTGGTGTAGATCGGTCACCTCGACGGTTCCTCGAGAACCCTACAAGATATAAAGCCTACGACTGCCAGTTGACTTGCCTTTTTGTCTTACAGTAGTCTTGCACGTGCTCTATACCTCATCACGCACTGGCATAAATGTGACACCCTTTTGCGGTTATTTACACTTTGTGTGGTACAGATTGGTTGCCTCGACGGTTCCTCCAGAATCTGGCAAGACGTAAAGATTCTTCTTCATTGTTTCTTCCAATTTTCCTATTTGTTTGCACTCTTTGGCACAACTTTTGTGATTTCTTTTTACATAATTGCTTGCTTAATGATGGATTTTTCAACTACTGCTACTAATTCCTTCAACGTAGAAGCCCCCTTCAACGTTGAAGTTCCCGTCACGGTTCAAGGCACTACTGGTGCTGAACAACTGTTGAATCTGACGTTGGAAGCACATCGATCTCTCAGAATCCAAAATCGAGGACCTGAAGGACTAGCCTAGTAACACGAGCATTACAGCTTCCTTTGTACAAAGGTGCAGGCTAATCTACCCTTGGATTTACATGAACTCGAAGAAAAATTCAGCTTCGAGTTCACCTACTGCAATAGGAAGGAATTTGTTCCCACTCCCGGTGTTTCGCTATATTTAACGTAAGCATATCAAAGGCTGCTAGATCAATTAATCCAGTTGGCTAGGCTTAGGGAGCAACAGGACACCGCGTCCAACTAGGACGATGCCTTTCAAGATGGATAGGAGGAACTTGATTCCCAATTTGATGAGGGAGGTCAAACCAACCCCGTTCTTGTCCCGCCTACCCAGTCCTTTTGGGCTAACCTGCTATCTATTACATGTTCCCTTTCCATCATGCCTATGCTTCAGTAGCCTACAACCGCAACTACAACGGGTAGCCATGCCACATTCCCAGTGTATCATCGCCCTTGTTCCCCTATTGCGTTCATAGCAACTATGCTCCTGCAAACTGTTTATCAGCACATTCTTGCAGTGCGTAATACACCTACCATGGCTACCCTACTGCATGTTCACACTGTACCTACTTCACAACCGCACATAACTTCCATGTCAATTCCTACGTATGCATCTATTCCACCCACTGTGGTAGGCCCTAGCCCATCCACATGGTGGATCTCGTTCACTTCCTCATCTATTCTACAACCATCGCAGATGTCCCACTATGTTCATCCTCAGACCTACACAACCCCGCAAATGGTACATCCTAGCATGGGGCCATGGCCTCTCCCTCTAGTGACCCAAACGATCTATTTGGCGGCTCAACCTGTTGTTGCTACTCTGACAGTACCACCTACTAGATGGTGGACAATGCAAGCAGCACCTTTAGAAGGGGTAGCCTCAATGGCACTACCGATGATCCAGCCTGCCACCGCTACCATGTCGCATGTTGGAGCTACCACTGCAGTCCCTCAACCATCCACAATGTCGTCGGGCCTGGACCAAGCATTTCAACTCATCCAAACCCTCACTGAAGAAATAAAACGCCTCAAAGCTGTTGGGTCTGACGATGACCTCGTCAACCCTGCAATACCTACTCTAATGTTACCCCCTGGGATGTCTCTCTCGCACTTCACGAAGTATGATGGGGAGGGAGATCCCAACGCTCATCTTGTCATCTTCAGGTCTGAGTCTTTACTATTGCAATAGTGGATGCATATGATCATTCATATTTTCACCATGTCCCTAGCCGAGAATGTCCTAGATTGGTACCGCACACTACCACACTCATCCATTTCAACTTTGGAAGAGCTCCTAACCCAGTTTGTGACACGTTTCAAGTACAACTTGAAGACAGAAACCATGCTGGATCAGTTGATGAGCAAGAAACAAGACATGCTAGAACTAGTCCAAAAATTCATTCAATGTTGGAGCGCAACCCTTAACGAACTCTACGAGCCCATTGCGGAGGCTCACTTTCTAGCTGTCTTTAAGGGTGCAGTAAACGACTTCATCAAGTCCAAACTGTACTATCTTGCTCCTCGCTCTCTCAGTCAGGCTTTCGCTCAAACAAAGAGCATATAGGATGTAGTTGAGGCAAGCAAAGACCTGTTCTATGTCTCTTACAAAATCACCTTTGCAAGGAAGGACAAAGGTAAGGCCCCAACAACCACAGTGGCCGCTGTGGCAATCGAGGCCAAGCCCAAGCTAGCAGTAGCAATAGCAAGAATAACAAGAAACCAGCCATACCCACAGCTAACCCTATGCCCAAACTAGGCCAAGCACTGCAACCTGCTGCACCTACGCCCGAGACATCTGCATACACCAAACCCAACTTTGAATGGAAATATTGCTCGAAATACACCCCGCTGCCTCTCAAACCTTTAGAACTCCTGAAGCAACTGCTAGCAGCAGGGTACATCCAACATAAGTAGATGTTGGAAGAAGCAAAAGCAAGACATCAATGCTATTGTGAGCTTCTTAGGAATCCCTCATTGGCCCTGCTTAATGAGCCTCCAGTCCCTAGGGGTTTTAGGCTAGAAAATTTCTATGACTACCACCAACTATGTGATCACACCACAGATTATTGTCTGTCATTGCAGGATGACATCCAAAGGTTAATTGATCTGGGGAAGTTGGTGTTGGACGAAAGCAATTCAATACACCCTGAAAATCAATCTATGTATGTCTACATAGATCCCCTCAATGCCAATAATTTCAATTACGTCATCAACTCCATCAGCATTGACAATGACCCCAAGCCACCCTTCCAGCCATTTGTGATCCATGTGCCTCAGCGTAGTGCACCAGCATCACCAACGGTTAGTCCAAGCTCGTAGCCGCCCTTCATCCTGAAAGTCCCACCATGGGCATCCACCTTTGCACCGCTTGTTGGAAAGGCCACGCAGTCCCGTTAGTTAACACCTCCTCAGGGGTTCGATGTCTTCAACAACCCCTATCTCGCACACTAGAATTGAACAACCTCCTCGTCCTACAAGGCGAGAAACTTACTGGTCGAGCGAGACGTCGAAGGGAAGTACCATCAAGGGTATCCCCAAGCCTACGCCTTCACCCCTCGCATCTGCGTCTTCATCACTAAAGATGAAGGTCGACACGATTACATAGCCTATACCACCCGGCCGACAGGGATCTGGACCTAGATCCGAGGCTACCTCTCCTTGGGAGATTCATCTTCTAGGACGAATCAAAGAGGAAGAAAGTGTCACACAAGCAGGTGGCCAAGGTCTTCTGGATGCCCTCACCTAGGTCAAGCAAGCTCTAAAGAAGAAAAATGCTACACCGAGCTTGTACGACCTAATCATGACGTTTGCACCCCACCGAGAAGCGCTAGTCCACATATTAACGGTGATTCTGGTCAACGAAAACATGCCAGCAGAAGAGGAAGTGATTCACTCGGTAATGTTTCCCTCTATACCCATAGAGCCCATGCCATCCCAATTAACTTTCCGTAACAATGCCATTAGGGAAGATCCTGAAGGGGGTCAAGTGACTACGGCACCTCTCTTCATCACAATTTGGGTCGGTCAACACCGGATCCAAAGGGTACACGTTGATGATGGGGCCACTACAAATGTCATTTCCTTCCCTATTGTGGATAAGTTGGGATTGGTCAACCAGATCAAACCAATGACGACATCATGTCTGAGGTCCTTCAATGGGGCACACATCTTGGTGAAAGGCATAGTGCACGTAAACTTCGTGGTAGGGGACCAGTTCCCCACAGACGCAACGTTCATCGTAGTTGAAGAAATTCCTGGGTTTAACCTGATCTTGGGAAGATCATGGTTAGCACAACTTAGGGCTGTCTCCTCACCTATACACCAGGAAATCCACTTATCATACGCAGGTAGGGAGGTGCTGATCCGTGGTGACAAAGTGGCAACGCAAGCAATTAGCAACTTAAACATGGAACAGGGCTCAGAGGTTACAACCTCTAAGAATGAAGTGCTTATTCATGCATGCATTAATCATTCAACAGAAGGATTGACTTAGCAAGCTAACTCCCAAATCGAAAACGCATGGGTCAAGTTTCCCTTCCAAGCAGAGGACAACGATGTGAACAAGTACCCTAGCGAAACACCTTGGCCTTACGTTCCGATCAATCCATGACGGGTCAAGAAGCAGCTACGCATAGCATAGCAACCCTACTATTTCCTGCCAAGTTTTCATCCCTTGTACATTCATTATTTCCTCACCTTGTTAGTATGCCATCCTTCTAGTATGCTATGCTAACAGCCTAAAATGACCTAAAACTGTCATCATTGTTGTTTTCTTCATTAACATATTATCTCTTTTGGGAAATGGACTAAAACTAGCATTGTTGCTTTTTGTTTTCTTTACTCTTTCAGCATGATAGTCAATGGCCTAAAATGGCCTAAAACTAGCACCATTTCTTTAGGGTTTTGACACATTGCAAGATGGCACGAAATGGCCAAAAACTAGCAATGGCCCAAGATGGCCTAAAACTAGCATACGAGAGCATGAACAATTTACATAATACACAAGTTAACATAAAATTGGTTTCTTTTCTAAAGTTTTCATTTCATTCAAAATTTTCACCCATTGGCAATGTCTACACAATTTTTAAAAAAAGAGAGAAGAAAATCCCATGCTACGATGGGGTGTCTCCGTTTGTGTCGCCTTCACCGCCTGCCTTCGCTTCATCTGCTTGTGTATCATCCACCCCTACATTGTCTTCTTCATTCTCTTCATCCATAGGTCTTGCACGCTCATTTGGATTTTGCATCGCATGAATGAACTAGTCAACTAGAGCAATAGCCACAAAAAATGCAAGCTATAACATAGCACGAGCATCTACACATTAAAGCAACTAACCTGAGAGGAGCCTGCATCGGTCTCAAGAGGTATTTGGTCTAGACCAAGCCTAAGGCAATGACAAATCTCCTCTATCATAATTTCTATCCAACACCTAACGCTAGGTTCATCATTCACAGCAGCAGCTTTCTCCCTTTCCAAGGTCATCCATTCCAGAGGTTTCGCAGAAAGGAAGGCGGTTGCGGTCTCTCTTGTAGGAAGATCAACCCTCAAGTCAGGAGATTCTGTGACCTTCACCTGCTCTTTGAACTTAGCGTAGGCCTTATAAGCGTCAATGGCATTCACGAATGCTTCATATGTGAATGCCTCCACAGCAACATCTTTGTACAATCTTCGATGGATGTTGTTCTCCAACTTGTATGCATGTTTGTGGTTTCTCTAGATTTGCCCCCATTCGAAGACTTTGGCACTGATATCTTTCATATCCTGACACTTCTGGGCTAGCAAGTCCATCTACATTTGTTGTTCCACTATCTCGTAGGTGGACTCAACTTTCTGGTGAATGATAGTCCAAAACCTGGTGTAGTCATCTACAACCCTCTTACAATCAACAGGGTCAGGGTTATGGTTTATGAGGAAATCAACCTTTGACTTGAGATTCTCCACCTCAATGGTTAGCTCAACCTCTCTTTGCTCAGCCCTATGGGTCCATTTCCACAGGTCCTCATTGGCATGCCTACATTCCCACAGAGAACGTGCCAAGTGCAGGACATACTTGTGAGCCTCGTCGAACACGCAACGAGGCACCTAGGTCACGTCTAGTGAGAGTGTAGGCACAATGCCAACTTTCATGGGTCGAGCCAAGTTCCATTTGAGCCGAGAGGCTACATCAACATGAAGAGCATAGCAATCGTGTTAACATAGCAAAATCAACGAACTTGAAATTTTTTAGCAAAACAACACAAGAACATTTAATACTGCCACTTACCTATGCTAGGGTCCACCTACTGAAGGTGTCTGATCATGTCGTCAACAAGTCCCTGCACAAATGTAAACTTGTCAGCGACCTCAGCCCATGACTCTGTATGAAGTGGAGAAGGTCCCGCAGCATCAGCAATAATACCTGTTACGTGGTTAAGCATGTCAGTCAACTCCTACGCTAGGGTCTTGCCAACTCACCAGTGCCCGACTGTGGTCTTTCTTCTTGCTAAGGAAAGATGACCATGGTAGCCTCGGTGGAGGGCCCTGCCAAATCCATGCCAGTCCCTTCCTCATGTGCTGGTGCCTTTCCTTTTAGGAGACCAGCATCTTTTTTATTCAAGGGAGGCATCTCTTCATCAGTAGGAAGAGGCTCCCTAATGATGAGAGCCCATGCCCTACAGACAGAAGCTCCCTTATTCTTGATTGGGGCCCTTTCCTCTGAGATTTGGGCCTCTACGTCTTTATTCATCACCCGCTTCCTAAGGGCCGACACTTCCTCATCGCCTTCTTCTTCATCTTCTTCTTCCTCTACTAAGCAAAAAAGGCATGTTTGCATCAATTCAAAACAAGCTAGTCCAAAACAGGTGCTACGCTACACCACACTGCCTAGCACAGCATAGCGTAGCAAACTATAATGAAGTAAGCATTATACAAAAATGCTTATCAATGGGGGGTTGCGTCCTCTGCATCTTGAGCCGTAGTCTTTGTCCCTCTTCTCCATAAGGGGTTTCCCTGGCTAGGGGAGGCCTCTTCCTTTGCAACTCCTTAGGCACGACATCAGCTATGAGATGTTCACCTCATGTTGCACTACTGGTTATGACCGGGGGCGTCTCTCCTACGTTGTCCTAGCCACAAAAGCTATGAACCTCCAGACTTTTAGTCATTACAGACAACGACTCCTTGACCATTTTCAGGGGATCCTGGGCTCGCATGGTCTAGAGGACCTATCGAATCCATGGCTTGAGAATCTGATCGCAATCTTGCATGGACCAAACTCCATCCACCTGGACCACCAGGAACTCCATGAAGTGCTTTAGATAGCCTATGTAGAAGGCATAGTGAATGTTAGAGTGAGACTCTGTTTGCTCACAGAGCCCCAAAATCTCAGCCTGCAAGCCACTACATAGGAAATTGGCCCAGTCATAATGGGCCCCTTCTTCCATAACCCCCCGCACTATCCAGGCCTGCCCAAGCCCCAAGACCTTCCCCTGGGTGAGCAGTTGAGGGAATGAGTGGGCATGAAAGACCGGGTAAATCCCCATGGCAAGGCTATCCTTAAGCTTTTCCATGGGAAACCCATTTCGCTCCTTGGTGAGCCTCAACCACTCCTCGATATGCTAATTCTGAAGAGTCAACTCCTACTTTCCCTTTGACATTACAGGGGTACCATCGACAAGGACACCAAACAGATCCACAAACAACTGGTCATTAATTTCAATGATCACCCACACACCCTGCACGTATGTGTGAAAATTACTCACCTTCCCAGAGAAGGAGTTGACCAAGGAAAGCATCTCGAAAGTAGAGACTCTTAGATTTGGAGCCATGAACAGATCCATAAGCCCAACCTTTCAAACTTTCTCGAGCAAGGAATCTGGGGCCCCTCATTCTAACCAGCTCTAGCTCATCGCTACTTCGCCATATTTAAAGTAGATGTTTTCCCCTTACCTCTTGGCAGTTACCAGTGTCACCTCACAAGGCTTCTTTACCCTTGCAACAGTTTTCACAAAATGCGCTTAGCATAACACTACAGAGAATGCAAAGATTACAAAAACACTTGAGCATGTAGTGCCTGCCTTCTGACCCACCAAGTCAATACAGTAACGGGAATAGTGTTAGTTCAACCAAGGCCTCTTCAACCATGACTTGTTTGAAGGGTTCTTTCCACTCCTCATCCAGCGAACCCTTCTCCCTACATTGATTGTAGATAAGGTAGAGCGTGCGTAGGTAGGAATGATATTCTCCCCCGCACTGACCAATTACACCTGCCCATAGGTTCTTGGTAGAAGAAAACTCCCATAAGGCTAGCTGCACCATAGCCAGCAGATCTGGTTGGTCGTGAACCCCATCATCATCAATATAAAACCTGGTGACAAACATACATCATTAATCCTTCAGTCGGTATGGCCAGCGTTGCACTACAAAGCAAAGTAAAGATGCAAAACTCACCCACCAACGTAATAGAAAATCCCCTGTGGGTTCTAAAAGTACGTCGCCATGTCACATGCAAGAAAAAACATGTTGTACTTATGATAGTAGTTAAATTCCAGCATGTCCTAGATCTAGGCTAAATGCCTCAACCTTCTTAAGAGTTGGTTGGATCCTCCTCCCTGTTTGCTCATGATTGCCCTATCAGTAAAGTATCTCAGGATGCCTCGATTGGTTCCAGGCAACATGGCTTCTATTATGCCAGATGCCTCCTTCTCCTTTAAAGAAGACCAAAAAATCACACTAAAGTGGTTGAGAAGGAATTGCAAGAATTCTTGTGCCCCTTTTCTGAACCAAACCGCTCGATCTCCCACACGTATCGAGGGAGGAGGAGCATTGGCAACAAGTCTGCTCACATGGCACAAGACACCGCAAATGTCCAAAACAATCAACTGGGACCTTGGTCCCGCCCTGCATAATGTAATCAATAAATATTAGCATCACACTTAAATGCAATACATGCAACATAGCGATGCCTAGCAGTCCATGCATATAGCATAGCATAACCCTCTGTTCGCACGTAGCGTAGCAAGAGCATGCGAATAGCCTACCATAGTAGCAAAACAACTGATGACATAGCCTAACATAACACGCATCACGTTCCCACATCACACCATGACCTGGTCCCCTCAAGGGTTTTACGTTGTAGCATGCTAAGGTCAAGCAACTTAAACTACCCTAGCCCCCACGGTTGTAACAACCACAGCAATGGCAGTTTCGACGGCCTAGCATGCAATCACGATGCAATGTTTATACATATGCCACAGCCAAAACGGTGACCACAGCGGTGCAAAAGCAAAAATAACGTAACCACAGGAAACACAGATAGTTGCGAATGGACACAAACAAATAGGATGCAAAAAAAGAGCAGAAAACGATAGAAAACTGCAACACGAAAAAGGCACAGAGGATAGAGTAACTTACTAGGTTAACATCGTGCTTTACCATGCTACAATACGTGCTTGTGGCGTGCGCCATAGGGTCTTATTCACCTCCTCAACCTTTGCAAGTGCTAAATGGGTCTTGGGAGCCATCTCCCTGCTTGCAGATTTACACCCTTTGCTGAAGAAATTCGCCTTGCTAATTGATCAATGCAATTGCTCCGCGCTCCGAAATCACCTTGTGCTCTGATGAAGGCTCTACGCTCTTACGGTGAAAATGGCGAAATTACCAGGGTTTAACCCCTATTTATGGCTGCAATAGTAAAATAGAAAAACTTGTTGCCCTCTCTCTCTCCGATTAATGTGGAGCATGCCGCGTAGCGTAGCATGCTTGCCACGAAATCATAACACTATTAGCGTTAAAGCCTCAGCATGCTTCAATCCAACTACTTACCTTCCCAAAAATAAAAAAATAATATTTGTTTTTGTTTAAGGGTTCGAAAAGACTTTAAACTAGCAATCCTAGTGTAGTTGCACCCCTCAGGGTCAGAAAAGACCCTAAATTAATAGTTTTAGCCTATTATGTTCATGGTCCACAATGATATTAAACCAACAATGCCACATGCTTACATCAGTAGTTATCTCACCTTCTTCCACATAGGCAANAAGTCATGGATCGCTGGTAGGTTGCTCCAGCATTCTTGAGCCCAAATGGCATCATGGTATAGCAGAAGGTCCCCCATGGGGTCATGAAGGTTGTTGACAACTGGTGCTTTGGGTTAATGCAGATTTGGTTGTATCTAGAAAAACCATCCATGAAGGATAATAGAGCATGGCCAGTCGTGGTGTCAATGAGTTGATCAATGCTTGGGAGTGGGAAGTTGTCTTTGATCATTACCTTGTTTAAGTCTCGAAAGTCTATATAGATTCGTATCCCTCCCGTTTTCTTCAAAACTACAATGATGAATAGTCGACTGCATAGATGAAACCTGCTTGGTATAGCTTAGTGATTTCATCTCTCACAGCTAGTGTGATTTCTGGCTTAACTTTGCGAGCTTTCTGCTTAACTGTCTTTACGTGGGGATTTAGGATGATGTTGTGCTGAATCAGCTATGGGTCCAGACCTAGCATGTCACTGTATGACCATGTGAAGACATCGATGTTGTCTTGCAAAACTTTCGCTACATTTTTGTGCATTTGCATGTCTAGGAGGGAGATGAGTTTCAATGTTTTCCCCTCCCCCTTTTTTGTGGTCATAGGTATCTTGACAAGAGGGTCATCGATTACATCCCCTACCNCCAAGCCCTAGACTTAGAGGTAGGGGATGTAATCGATGACCCTCTTGTCAAGATACCTATGACCACAAAAAAGGGGGAGGTGAAAACATTGAAACTCATCTCCCTCCTAGACATGCAAATGCACAAAAATGTAGCGAAAGTTTTGCAAGACAACATCGATGTCTTCACATGGTCATACAGTGACATGCTAGGTCTGGACCCATAGCTGATTCAGCATAACATCATCCTAGATCCCCACGTAAAGACAGTTAAGCAGAAAGCTCGCAAAGTTAAGCCAGAAATCACACTAGCTGTGAGAGATGAAATCACTAAGCTATACCAAGCAGGTTTCATCTATGCAGTCGACTATTCATCATTGTAGTTTTGAAGAAAACGGGAGGGATACGAATCTATATAGACTTTCGAGACTTAAACAAGGTAATGATCAAAGACAACTTCCCACTCCCAAGCATTGATCAACTCATTGACACCACGACTGGCCATGCTCTATTATCCTTCATGGATGGTTTTTCTAGATACAACCAAATCTGCATTAACCCAAAGCACTAGTTGTCAACAACCTTCATGACCCCATGGGGGACCTTCTGCTATACCATGATGCCATTTGGGCTCAAGAATGCTGGAGCAACCTACCAGCGATCCATGACTTATATTTTCAGTGACTACATCCTAGAAACATTAAATGACTACATGGATGATATAGTGATTAAGTCCAAGGAGGCAGCTGATCACCCACGCAATCTGGGGGCCAAATGCATGACCTACACCTCAATCCTAAGAAATGCATCTTTGGGGTGAAAATAGGAAGCATGTTAGGGTTCATAGTATCAGAGGCCGAAATACGGGTGGACCTTGACAAAGTCAAAGCCATCATCAACCTAGCGCCTCCCACAGACTTTAAAGAGTTACGTGGTTTACAAGGTAGAGTGCAATTCATTTGAAGGTTTATAACCAGGTTGACTGATAAGTTACACCCCATGCAAGATCTTCTAAAGAAGGGGGTTGACTTCGAGTGGACAACCCAGTGTCAACAAGCCTTCAACGACCTGAAGAAGGAGCTCTTGCACCTCCCAATAGTGCACCCACCACAAAGCGACAAGCCTTTCTTCGTATACCTTACCACCTCCAACACTTCCATAGCGACACTGCTATGTCAGAAGTGGGATGATGGTTCTGAGATACTAGTGTACTACCTGAGCCATGCATTAGTAGCATGCAAGGAGAAGTACAATGAAGTGGAGAGGAACTGCCTAGTCCTAGTGTTCGCACTGAAGAAATGGTGGAATTACCTATTCTGCAGTACAACCAACATCATTTGCAAAAGCAATATACTCCGAGCTATCACCTGCAACCTGTACGAAAGAAGCAGGGTAGCTCGATGGAAATCAATGATCACGGAATTCGACCTATGTTATGTAAGTCAATCATCGACGAAGGATCAAGCCATAGCGACCCAACTCACGGCCACGCTAGTCGATGACTAGGCAACCGTAGACCCTGAGTTCCCGAACGAATATGTTAGCAATGTCATCATCATCCCATCACATTTTGAAGCCACTTTACACTTCGACAGTGCCTCAACCGTGCAAGGAAGTAGCACCATTTCTACGATCACGTTCCCCTCTGGGAAAGTGCACCCATCTGTTGATCGTTTCACGTTCCCTTGCACCAACAAGATGGTAGAATACGAGGGGCTACTTGGAGGTCTCTTAACTAGCAAGCGTTGCGCATACAACACCTGGTAATTCAAGGAGATTCACAACTAGTCATGAATCAAATCACCGAATTCTATGCCTGCAAGGCTACGCACCTGCAACCCTACTTAAGTAATTTGTGACCATTGATGTGCAACACGTGCCACATAACGAGAACATCATAGCAGACGCCCTAGTTACCCTTGTGTTAAAACTTCCATCACATTCCTTGGAAAACCTACCAACCGCAATCTTAGAATGTGTAGAGCCTATCACTCAAGCAGAACATGTGGCCTCTATCAGCGCTGTGGATGCCCTAGAGTGGTATGCCAACATTAAAGCTTATCTACAATAGGGCGAGCCCCTAGGTGGATTGACATCTACCCAGAGAGATGCAATCCATAAGCGTGCTCAGCAATACGTGCTCATGGGAAATGACATCCTATGCTGACGATCCTATGAAGGGATATTGCTAGCATGTGTGGGTGATGAGCAAACACAAAAGGTAGTATATGAGATCCATGAAGGGCTGTGCGGTGGACATATAGCGCCCAGGGCTATGGCTATGAAAATCAAATGCCTAGGGTACTATTGGCCCTACATGGAGTGTGACTGTCTATCGAATTCAAGACATGTGACATGTGCCAAAGATATAAAAATCTGATACACATAGCACCTACGGACCTACACCCAACGCAAATCACATGGCCCTTCCAACGATAGGGATTAGACCTCATAGGGCCTATTGCACTTAAGTCCTTTGTGGGGCATAGCTTCATTATCACTGCCACAAAGTATTTTACCAAGTGGGTGGAAGGTATTCCCCTAAGGAAGACGACGTCTCAGCAAATCTTCCGTTTCATACTTGATAACATCGTAACTAGGTTTGGGCATCCAATGACTATTGTGACTTACAATGGGCCACAATTCAGCAGTATGGAAACCCGAACCTTCTATAGAAACCTAGGAATTAAATAGTCATTTTCTTCCCCTTATTATCCATAGGCAAATGGGCAGGCAGAAGCTACAAATAAGTCCATCATCAACTTGCTGAAGCGAATGCTCAACAACAGCAAGAGGTGGTGGCATGAGCAAATCCTCTACATCCTCTAGGCCTACCAAATGACTTGCAAAACTATGACAAGTAAGATCCCTTATAGTCTTGTTTACAGATCTGAAGTTGTATTGCCTCTTGAGTTGCAGGTACCCTTACTTCAGATGATCCTGTTCGACGTTGTGAGTGAAGCCCAGAACAACGAATCACGAACCATCAACCTCGACTCACTGAAGGAGGAACACGTGTAGATGCTAAGATGAATCGAGCACTACTAGAGCAGACAACAGTAGAAGCACCGTGCAAACCCGCATCGATAATCAGTGCAAAAAGGAGACCTCATCCTCAAGGTCATCTGTGAGCACATGACCAAATTCTCAGCCAACTAGAAAAGTCCTTACATGGGTTCTAAAGCCTTTGGAAATGGAGCCTTCAAACTAGTGGACATGGACGGCAACGAGTTTGCCAACCTGGTGAACCACATGTACCTCAAGCCGTACTACATCTAAAGCACAACGGCAACAACAAGCATCATCCGCTATGATGATAAACTGGTAGTCACACCAAGCAGCGTCAGCAATGACCATAAACTAGCAGCATCAAGCAGCGTTCACCAAGACGTTAAACTGGTCGCAACTGTCTGCTACGATGATAAACTAGCATGTACGGTCTACTGGGACCTTAAACCAGCATGATGATCTACTGGGACCTTAAACCAGCACACGGTCTACCAAGACCTTAAACTGGGTTTGCATCGCATCCCCAGCATGCACCAGTACTAGATCCACACCGAACGAGTGGGCGCAATGCTAACGAGTGGGTGGGACGTCGCAGCTCTAGAACACCATTCACGACACACTAAGAACATGGTCTAGAACATATGCGATGCTGCCACCCTTGGCATCATGCTAACTCTCCGAAGATGTAGTATGGTGTCACGCTAACCCTCCGAACCTACCGTCGCCATGGCCTATCGCCTTGACGGTAGTTCTTGGGTTAGCCCCCGCATCTGGAGTTTCGACAGTATTGTGGCCGAGCCACAATATTATTGCTTCAGCTCCCTACCAATGCCTAGGCTTGCATGACATTAGCTATGTGGCAACTGATCCCATAGCTGAACCAAGAATGCAAACCCCTAGCAGGGATTTTAGGGCATCCGCACCCAGCTACTCCATGCCATCATTGCCAAGGCCGCTGCTGACCTTCCTGCTTTGGGCATCTCACACCAACAATGGTGCCCAAGAGTAACAACAATGCCAGCAGCCAGCAAGACCTTGTCCCCACAAACACATCTCGCTACAGCAGCAAATGCTACAATGTCACAAAGTAAGTGCCTCAACTAACATGGCTATTTGAGAGTGCAAACTCCAGCACGTGCGTAACACAACTCACCGTATGGAAGGTTTCTATAGGTAGGTCAAAACCCTTCATGGATATAACGTAGCTCATCCTACGAAGGGGGCACCTGCCTACAGGAGGTTGAAGAATAGCACCAACCAAAGATGAAAATGCAAACGAGCCCCTTAGAGCACTCCGACGAGGGACTCTGCTAAACATCATCTTTGCTCTCTACCTTAACCTCTGCAAAACCAATGCAACACTCTCAAGTACGGCCAAGCGATGTCTCAACACTCACCAAGCAACAACCTTAGCATTTTTCCTGCTGCGGTGTTTCGTATTCTTTGTTGACGTCCATCAAGCCTGTTCTCCAGATGTCGATAAAGAGGGGCCAATGAAACACCCTAAAAATGTAGGGTCATCCTTGCTTCATCATGCTCTTGCAGTCTATGTAGCACTATGGCAGTTCATCGGGAGGAGAACATTCTAAGTTCAGGCCGGCCAGTTTGGCAAATTTTCTACTTTGAGTATGGACAGGTTCTGTGTCATCCTGCATGTCCATCAAAGTAGCCTAAATAGCTAATAGCCTGCTCCGAAGCGATGTGTGGAATTGGCAGCAGCACTCTGGATGTGCAAAAAATAGTTGGGCAAGTTTTCTAAGTCACGAAGTCTGCTACGCTACACTACATCTCGTAGCATAGCAAGCTTCAAAAGACGACAACAAAACGAAGTGCTACGCTATGCCATGTAGCATAGCATGGCAACGACTTCAATATCACTCCCCTCGCCTAATTTTGAGTTCTGCAACGATGTCCCTTTCCATCAGAAAGTAGCAGACCATGTCTGCTACTACAATACGCTGAACTACATTGCGCAGCGAGGCATAGCAATCCTGCAGAAGGGACAAAAGGCAGCTCAAAGGGCAGAATCAGCAAAGTTCGCAAGACTTGCATCGTAGAATATGAAGTTTGCAAATCGGGAAAACTTTTGTGACTAAGGCCAGTTGCTATGCTACGCTACACTATGTAGCATAGCAAGCATACAACATGTAGCAGAATGCATGACAAGGTGCTACGCCATGCCAAGAATGTTATGCTACAAAGCACAGCAAGGCATGCGGGTAGTTGTGTGACATCAATGCACTCCACCTAATTGGACCATTGGTGCACGTCTCCATATGATAACGACACAATTACGGCATGGCAGACTTGTAGTTGTTGCATGAGAAGCTTGCATTACAATGGTCTTATAGGTCCAACGGTCATACATGGCACAAGTGGCATCGGCAAGTCAATACGTGCCCTCTAGTCCTATAAATACCCTAGCAAACAGCATTCAAAGGGGTCCACATTTTTCTTTAAAAAGAATAGTATTCAAGGGGTGAGAACTTTTTAAATTCTGAGAACTTCTCTCTTCTTCGACATTGTAACATCAAGCATTGTGAGCTCTCTGTTTGACACCGCAAACAGTTAGAATTTTCAGCTGACACTCTATTCCACCTTTCTTCTACCACCTTGGTAGAATTTTCATATTATCAAAATCTAAGTCTGCACCCAAGTACAGTCTGTTTTGCCCTGCATGTCTTGGTTACTCTTGAGATCTCTACACTTCATCATGATGTGCAACTGACTGTATCCATCCTAATAGAGCAAGTCTGTAGCTTCAGAGTGGTGCATGTTTCTAACTACACTTTACTTTATTTCTTTTCTGTTGTCCCATTTGCATTACTTTTTTCTGTTTTATTCACTTTCAAGCATTACATCGCATTATTATCGCATTTTCTACTTTATTTATCTCCAAGCATCATTCTGCATTTCCATTTCACATTTCCATTCCATCTCAAAGGTACACGTTGCAAAAGGCTATATTGACGCCAATGTAAGTCCCTGTCTGATCGGCCAGACCGTTTAGGGCACCCCATATCTGCACATACCCAACACGGCCCTCCCGTGGATACGAGGTCAAAACTGTCACACCTGCTGACCCATCAGTGTTTTCTAGCTGCCAACGTTTTCGGTCGCTACATGTAAGGGTACCTTACCACTCATCATATAGTTTGGATTTGAGAAAATTGTTTACTGCTCCTTTGAAAATAGCCAGCAAATGGGCCTCAACAATTGATTCACGTATTTCATTTAGGGTAGCACTCCAATGCTATATGAATTTTTGTACAGATTTTAATGGTTCTTGTCTAATGTTCATGAGCTGATCTAAAGTGACTTCCAGCTTCAATTTATACTTAAAATGAGTCACAAACTAGCTTAACAATTCTTCTAATTTTGAGATAGAAGCACGAGGAAGCATGCAGTACCAGTCTAGGGCCTTGCCTATCAAGGACATGGCAAAAACACGAATGATGGTATGGGGCCACGGTTGTAGTAACAAGAATTCTAACCTGAAAGTGACTAGGTGGGCATTTGGATCACCTTCCCCATTGTATATTTTAAACTAAGGAAGTTGTACCCCAGGGGGAAACATAAGCACAAGAACAACTAGACTGATTGGGTCATCTTGGTAGAAGTCCATGACTTGAACTGTTTCAGAACTAGCAACTTTGAGCTATTTAATTTCTTAGGTGAGGGTCTGGATGAGCTGAAAGGCTTGGTCCAGAATCGGGGGTGTTACAAGGGGTTGTGAAGCTAATGGAGTAACCATCATTGGTGGTGCTATTGGTGTGGTTGCTAGTCCCATTGGGGGTGTTATCAGAATAACTCCTTCTAGTGGTGTTGTTTAAGCAGCCCACAACCCAGTGGGTGGTGCCGCTAGAGCAGTTGGCATTGATGGTGCTATGGGGATGGTTATCTACCTAATGGTTGGGGCAGCCCACAGCCCCATGTTCGGTTGTGTTACATGTGATACTTGGTATGTTTGGGGCTATGTGTACTATGGCATGTGAGACATTTGAGTTGCAGGAAAAGAGGTTGTTGTTGTCCACCATGTTGTTGGGGTTGGGCTTGCTACTGATGGTGGAATGGGTATAGAGGAGGGGACAAAAATAGAACTTACATGCAGTTGTTATGTGGGCATGGTGTGCATGTATGGCAGTGTGGGCATCACAAACATTGCGTACGGGGCTTGGACAGACTGGGAAGGATGATTAATGAGAAATGAGGTTGAAGGGCCTGCATGCTAATATGTTAACAACATTTGATGACTACCCATCACCAAACAGGGTTTGGGTTGCGGTAGTGTTATGGTAGTAGAAAAAGAGGCAAAAAATTATGATCGGTATGAATGAACAATAGAGGTGGAAGGGATAGTCATAGCATAGATTAGACCACCACCTTCAAAATGGGAGTCTAACTCCTCTTGGCCATCATGAAAAGGTTCATCATAGTGGGATGTTGTGTCCCATTCTCTTGATTTTCTCAATTGCAAAACATGGCTTAAAAGCCATTGAAACATTTCGGTGAGTGGAATAGTGGTATCAAATGTAAGAATGAACTCCCTTCCGTTCAAATGAATGATCTCAAAGTTACATTTTTCCTCAAATTCATGATGGTCCAACAGTAGATTTTCTTGGATTTTTGCACATAAAAAGTTATATCGCTCTTCTTCTTGAGGCAGACATTCGAGTGATTGATGTTGTAGTCTAAGAGACTACAACTATACTCACATTGGACTAGGTGGTTGCTTGGGATCTTCCATGTGTGGAATAAAGTGAGACATCTCCACACTCATGGTAGGAACTAAAGTGGTAGTAGGATTCATTTTTTTGATATGAAAAAGGTGCAAAAAAAAGGGAAAGATACGTGTAAGAAACAGTTAAAAATAGTATGTTTTGCATTAAATGGTTAAGTTCTAAAGCCATAGAGAAAATAAACTGAAACTAGGGGCATCTAAAAATGTTGAAAAGCTAATTTTCTTTGTTGTTACTCTTGCTACATTGACAGAAACTGCTACGCCGACAAGGCCATGACACTACAAAGAACGTAGGCAGCGTAACGTAGTAGACATGTAGCGTAACATAGTAGATAGTTTAGGAACTACTACATTGATAGGGTCACTACGCTACATAGGACATAGGCAGTGTAACGTAGTAGACAGGCAGTGTAACATAGTAGATAGTTTAGGGCTTTCATCCTATAGGGTTCCATAGGAACCATCGTGGCAAGCAATCTGCACCACCTGGTGTGTAGAAAACCATAGGGGTATCATGTCTATGCTAGCAGGCTACTAGTGATGTGGTACAGATAGCATGTAGGATTACCCGTGACACACAGAAGAGACATGGATGTTTAGGTCCTCCTTCTAGTGCCAAAAACTATGATGTCTAAAAATGTTGGTGGCTGGAACACTGAGAGGTTATCAAGCATATAGCCTAACCCTAGATCTGTGTGAGGGCCGTGCTGGAGAAAATAGAAATGGGGTGCCCTGAATGGTTTGGTCAATTAGTTAGGGACTTACATGGTGTACAATAACAATATGTAAATAGTAATTTTAAAATGCAACATGCTGAGGTTGAAATGGAAGTAAACATCGAGTGCACAACAATAGAAACACATCAAAGTATGTAACCAGGACAATAAGCATGAACAAGTACATAAAGATGCAGCATATATGTTATAGCAAAAATAGAATAAGATTTTAGGTGAGGGAATGCACCACCTCAAAATCGGGGGATCTGATCTTTGTTTGGATGATGAATGTGTACAACTAGTATGCAGTCCTAGACAGGCATAGTTGGCAACGAAATGATATGGTCACAATCCCTGGACTATTGCCAATGGCATGTTGACAAGAACCAATGTGTCGATGCTTGCTGGGCTAAGAGCTACTACGCTGGGTTGAAGAGAGATCTAGGAAGTGCTACTACTGGGATTTGCTATTTATCAACCTTCTGTTCACCAATCTCTTCGTCAAAGCTTACTGCCAGAAGCCAACTGCCAAAAGCCAATCCCTAGAATGTTGTTTTCTAGGGTATTTATAGAGCCAATAACAGGAGAGATATGTGACTTGGATATCACGTGTCCTAGGTCCCATAGGTCACAAACATGGATGTGCTATGCTGATGTGTGATGCTACGCTAAATGGAACGAGGATGGAAGTGAAACCTGTTGAGTTGTGACCATATCATTTGGAATACATGTACCCAAGGAACTACCATATTTTTACAAAAAATTCTCATGAAAAATGTAAAGTGAAGCTTACGCTTCAGGACTATGTCTTCCCCTCTCTTATGAGTAGGGTCAAGCATAGAGACAATTTTGGGACTCGACAAGGAATGAAACAAGTAAGGAAAACTACTGATCTTGGCTGTCAAGGAGATTTTGGGGTAGAAATTACTATTTTTTATGAGTCCTAGAGCTTTCGGGGATGTCCTATGGCTTCTTTTCAAGTGTTACTCTACTTACATTATTCAGCATAGCGGAGTAGCATGAATACCTGCTCGCTACGTTGTGCTACGTTGCATAGCATAGCACATCATAGCAGCCACCTTTAAGATAAATCTTGCTCAAAAATCAAAAATACCCCTCCGAGGCCTGGCAAGGCAAGCTATTTCAGCAACTAGCCATTACACTTTTCATGTTAAAAGAGCCTGAGACTTCCTGGTTTCATCCTTGATCACCATTTATCTTTTAGGTTGTTGCTACACTATGTTACGCTATGTAGTATAGCTTAGTGTAGTAGTTAGTCTGGGATGAATTTGAATCACAACCTACAATGTTTTGTCAGGAGACTTTGATTGGGACCTAAGGGCAAAGTGGGACAAGCAGTCTTGGAGGTTGAAGCATGGCCAAGTGCAATTATTTTGCTAGAACAACTTGATGGAGGATCTTTTTGCATTATCACCCTGCTACGCTGTGTTTTGCCTAAATTTTGACTTACTTTGTAAGTGTTCTATCATGGGATCTCAGTCATATTTTAAGGTGGCAGTAGAACAAGCATTTTTCATGGTTGAAGCATGGGCGATTGTGTTTTCCATGTCAAGACAATTTGAGAAAAGATTTTGTCATGCTAGGGCCCTGCTACGCTGTGTAGCGTAGCACAGTGTAGCACTTAGACTAAGGTGATTTTTAATGAAAGTTTCTCTATTTTTCTACATCATACTGATCACACTTCAAGGATGAAGTAGTGCAGGCATCTTTGAAAACCAAATATCTTCCAACTACATCTTTTGCATCTGATCTAACACTTGCAACAATTTTAACATCACATGGCCTGCTACACTATGCAAGGTAGCGTAGCATAGTAGGCCTCACAGTTAGAAAATTTTCCAAATTTTTTAGTCCATCCTAAACAACTTCAACAACTCCTAGCTTAGCACTTGGATGAACTGTCGGCTGGGAAATTTGTCAATCTAGGCAGGCTAGAGAGTGCAGCGAGCTTGATGGTCCAGAAGATAGAAAATTTGTCAGACTATACGGTCCATCCTCAATGCCTCTTTTGTGAAAACTAGCCTCATGACTAGGTGCTTCATTAACTATGCTGCAGAGGGTGGTAGGTAGGCCTAGAAGCAGCCTTTTAGGCATTAGGACTTCCAAGGTGCCATGTTGTCTACGCAGTCCAATGTGACACCGTGCTTGCAGAGATACTTGCCTAGATTTTGAGACTATGCTGAATCATGAGAGTCCCAAAATTGATGGTGTTTCAACACCAACTCTAAGCCCTTACTTTGCTACATTTTTTTATTTCATCTTTCTCATTTTTGGCATCTTACATATAAAACAATTAAAAAAATAGTTTGCATATATTTTCCATTCAAAACATGTTTACTTTGAAAGAAGGTAAGGTAAGATTTGTAAAAAGGAAAGAGGTAGGATTTGCTTAAAGTTTAGAGGCCTAGAAAATAAATGTAACTTTTACATAAGAAATAAAGCTAGGGTTTGAGATGGAGACAAAGATCAAGGTTAAAGTTGCAACAAAGACATACCAAAGTGATCTTATGAAGTGTAAAGGTTTAGGATGTAGCAAGTTAGATACACCATCAAGAATCTAAGGTTTCTAAGGCTATCTTGTAAGCTTAAGAATTTTGGAATGATTGATTTGACCTTTGGACATTATGTTATTGATTACTTGCCAAGACAATGTTGGTGAAGTTAACAATTAGGTTAATGTAAAAAACCAATGATTTCATTAACAACTTCAAGCAACAACTACATTTCCAATGACTCTAGCCCATCATATGCTACAAGTATATGCTCAGTTAAAGAGAAACCTTGCAGGATTACAATTCATTCAATGAAGTGAGCTATATTTGTGATTTGTGATTAGAGTTGTAGAAACCTTACATAGTTATAGTTCATTTAGTTTAGCAAGTTGTGTTTGTGAATTATGATTAGAGTTATAGATATCTTGTTATATGTTAGTTCATTTGACAAAATGAGTTATGTTTGTCCTTGTACACTCCAAAAATTCAAGCCGTTCAATGCTATGGATAAACTATATACTCTATGCTTTTGAGGAAGATGGGGTTTCTTAGCTAACTAATCCAAATTACTATTATTTGTATGATTTTTAGTTATCTAACAAAACCAATTTTTTCAAGAAGAAATACAAGCAATTTCCCTAGCTCCCATCCTTAGATTCAAAATGATGGGTGGCTATGCCAATTAGGCATTATTTAAACCTTATTATTAAGGAATGTTACTATGTCTATAGAAGTGATAAAGTCTTAGCTTCATTTTTAGTTTTAGTATTTTTATTATCAATAGTCCATAATATTGATGAAGAACATAAAGTCAATCTTGATAGAGTTAAATAAAGTATTAATTAACAAAGCACATTGATGAACCTTCCAATTATCTTTTAATTTTGATGAATTTGATTTAAATTTTTATTTTTTTTATTATGTGACCTTATCGAAGTACACTAATTTCTGTGGTGGTACGTGATAACTATTACTCATCTTTTTAGAAGTTATGTTTTGTAGGATATAGTGATTGTGACCAAGATTGATAAAATATCAATTCATATAAAACCTTTGATGGACTTTTATGTATGCAATGTTAATATTCATTGCAAGGATTGATAGAGATTGATCTAAATCTTATCGATACCTATAGCAGTTGTGGTGAGGATCGATTTCATTGGAGACATGGTGATCTAGAGCATTCAATAGAATAGAGGTATTGATCCAAATTGCAGTTGCGATATGAATCAGCAAAACAAGAAGTAGAAACATATCATGGCCACTATGCAAATTGATAAGTCAAGATTTCTCTAGTAGTCATATTGATCCATATTAATACCAACAATGTTAATCAATATGTCTACATAACTATTGTTTTTAAATTAAATTTTCATCCCTTTAAGTATAAAAGGGATCTCATTACTAAAAGAAAAGGGAAAAATTCATACCCTAAGAGAATACAAGTCATTTTGAGGCAAATTTTCTATTTCCCAAAAAGTGTAAAGGAGCTAGTTGAACCTTGTAGCAATTTTCAACCATTAGAGTCCATTAACAGGTTGTTGAGGTTGCTACACTATGAAGACAATGAGGCAGAATCACAAATTGGGTAATCTCTCCCTTATGCTCCTTAAAAATTATATTTTATGTTTAATAGATTCAAAGTTGATTTAATCATTAAATTCCATACTTGAACTTAAGTTAGAAGTTAGAATGAGAATTTGTGATTTATCTTATGAGTGATAGTTGTAGGTGTGGGATTTAATTGGATTTGAATTTAATTATTTGTTTATCTTGATGATTTATTTTATATTCAACTATTCCTCTATAGATACGACTCATGGGTCGGTGACAAATAAGCTGACATTGCTACAATGAAGGTAATCTAGTATTGAATTTTAGTTGGCTCATTAATTTGATATCATTGCAAAGGAGGCCAGCAAAGTCAATCTTCATTAAGGGTTTGGTATGATTTTATTATTTTCTTTAGATAGTTTTCTTTTTGAATTTAGAGTTAGACTTTACCAACAAAAGGTATAAATTATTTCTTTTATTTTTTTATTTTATATTTTTAGCAATGGTTTCTTGTAATTTTTTTCATGCAAAAGAAAAAATAATAGAATTAAAATTAAGGAAAAAGTAAAAGAGAAACTACAAGAGTCAGTTCCTTTAATTTTCAAGACTGAAGAAAGTTATACGAAAACTACCTTTAAATTCATAATTAAAAATGCAGTAGAAACTATTGGTAAATTCCTAGGACTAATTACTCAAAAATGTGTTAGGGAAGGGTATGATTTTTTATTTTAATGACATCTAATAAGCAACCTAAAAATCCAACTCAAATAGAACATCTTAGGAATACCAAAAGTTATTATAAATGCACTTTAATAACTAACATATAACATATTCTAGAAGAACCTAAATACGAAAGCCTTAATCTTGGAGTGGATGAATTAGGAAGACAAAAGGAGAATTCCATTAATATTCCTATAAATTTTGAAGCTCCCATAACTTCCATAAATAAAAGAATATCAACTAGTAGTGAAGAGGAATTAGAATTTCACTTAACCTAGTTAGCTAGGGAAAGGCAAGAATTCATTCAAAATAATAGTAGGAGAATTGATGAAATTTTAGCTAGCCAACACATAAGTTTAACTCAACAAGTTCAAGCTTTAGAATAGATTCTAAAATCTTGTATCATAGATGAACCAAATAATGAGGAAACTGAATTTGAAATTCCAATGGAAATTTTTGAACTAAGCAAACCAACAAACTAGTTTTTATTTTTAGTAGCATTTAATCCACTCCTAGAAACCTTAAATATAATAATGGAGACATAAAATCTAGTTATAGTTGATATTTCCCAAAATCCTAACCTTACCGAAATATTAAGCCATATGGCTACTTTAGGGGAAATTTTCAAACTCCTTTTACCTCAATAGTTGCTGCTTTTTCAATACCAAGTCCAATCCTGATTCCAACCTTAGGCACTTCTTCATTCATAATTAGATCTCCTTCATATCATATATCTCTCATAACCTCTCAAAGCTCAATTCCTCTTTCTTTTGGTACTATGGACTCTAGTTTTTCTTTTTGTCAAGTATATTAAGGTTAAGCCTTAGGAGATTTATTGAATTAAAGAACACCTACTATTCCTCAAGGACCATTAGTATTTCTCCTAAGAAGAAATGTAGAAAAAGTTCCATTTACTACCCATCTTTAAGAAAACTAATGATGAAGACTCAATAACTCATGCTAGAGAATTTGAAACCATAATAACCGTGCTAGCACCTCAAGGTAAGGATAGGATAAAAATAATAACTTTTAAATCCATCTTTAAAAATAAAGCTAATTTTGGCTTCAAAATTGACAACTTAGGTAGGCTCATGGAATGAATTTAAGGCAACATTTATCCAATGCTTTCTTTTTAATGATAGGTTATATACCCATAGAAAATAACTAATGAGTTTTATATAAAAAGAAGATGAGGATTATGAAAATGCTTTCGATAGATGTAAGGGACTATGTCTTAAAAATCCCAACCATGGATTTCTAGCCCATCAAATAATTCAAATATTGATAGAAGGGTTGTTAGCATATTATAGAAAAAATGTAGACTTTGCTTATGGGAAAAATATTTTAAATGTCACACTAGAGGAAGGTTGGAGAATTATTGATTTCTTAGTAGATCAAAGAAAATGTTAGCCAAAATATGATGTCATGCAAGGTGTAACTTATCAAACTAAAAAACTAAATAAGAAGGTTGATGAATCAACTAAATTAATTAAGAAACAATCTAATTTTTCTTAAGAGAAAATTTGTAATCTATGTAGGAAAAACCATCATGACACCACAACTTACCTACCCTTAGCATATTATAATGAAGATGTTCAAGAATTGGTTAGAGCTTTTCAACAAATTAGAAAAAAAATTCTTTCTAATTTCAACCAAGATAATTTTACCAACAACCAACACCAATTCCTGAAAATAATTATAGATCATTTAGAAACTTAGTTAATAAGAAATTGAATTACTTAACCCAAATTTTAATGACCTTTATTAAAGAAAATAGGTAGTTTGTAGCTAAAACTAGAAGATAATTTCAGGACCTAATCAAAAGTAACTTTCCTTCCCAACTTGAGCCCAACCCCAAAAATCAAAGAAAAGGAAGATAATAACTAAATTCCATTACTACAAGAATTAGGAAGACTATATAACCCAAAGCTAATAAGAAGGTTAGTTTTAAAGATGAAGTTGAGGAGGTTCAAATGGAAGATTAGCCAAATGAAAATACCTATATTCAACAAAGATGTGAGTGAGAAACAAGTGGAGAAGAAATGAAGAAGACAACCTTCAACATCTCCATCTCATTAGTAAATACAAAAATAATTTCATCACAATTTCTTAAAAGATTGTAGGAAAAGTTTCCCACTAAGGCACAAATTGAGAAAATGTTTAGGGAATTGTACTTGCATAGTCTACTTGAGTAGGCTATAAAGAATACTCCACTTTATGCAAAATGTTTAAAGGAGTTATGTATAAAAAGAAGAAAAGAAAAGATTCCTAAGAAGGTATATTTAGTTGATAATTTATCTCAACTTATACAACTTTATGAGATTCCAAAATACCAAGACCCAGGAGTCCAATCTATTCTTATAAAAATTACTGAAAAAAGTATCAAAAATTCCCTATTAGATCTAGGTGCTAGCATTAACATTATGTCACATGTAATGGCTTAGGTACTAGACTTGGAAAATATTAGAGAAGTAAATATGTCAATTTATTTAACCTATGGCTCAATTGTTAAACCTATAGGAATAGTTGAAGATTTAATAGTAGAAGTAGAGAAAATAAAATATCCTATAGATTTTGTTGTATTAGAAGTTAAGGATCTAGATTTTTTCCCTATTATTCTAGGAAGACCTTGGTTAGCAACATCTAATGCTATAATCAATTGTAGATTAGGAAAACTTCAATTAACCTTTTCCAACCTCATTTTTACATTTAACATATTTGATAAGGCAAAGGAGGATAGAATAAATCAAGATATTAAAGAAGATAGAATGTTGTATTCAATACCAACTTCTACAATGGTAGAAGATAGGAGTACTTAATAATTTTGATGAAGGATCTGTAGATTCTTCTACTATAGAACAACATAATCTCTTGAATCAAATTTTGAACTTAGGATTAGAAATTATTAGGGATAATACTGAACCACCAACCAGTAACTCTTTAGAACATAGGAAACTACTTACTACCCTTAAGTACATTTTCCTTGATGAGAATAAATCATTAATAATAAACTCTCAATTGACCATTGATCAAGAAAATAAATTAATTAAAATATTAAAAATAAAATCAAAGACATTTTCATGGAGTTATAAGGATTTTCACCATTTGCAAATAGTGAATGGATGAGTCCTATCACAATGGTACCTAAAAAGGGAGGCAAATGATGAGTTTGTATAGATTATAGGAAACTTAATCAAAGCATTGAAAAGGATCATTTTTCTTTACCATGTATAGACCAAATCTTAGAAAGATTAGAAGGGCATGAATATTATTACCTTTTAGATGGGTTTAGTGGATATAATCAAGTATCCATTGCCCAAAAATATTAGTATAAAAAAACTTTTACTTACCCATATGATACCTTTCCCTATAGAAGAATGACTTTTGGTCTTTGTAACGCACTTGCTACCTTCCAAAAAGTGATGATATCTATTTTCTCCAACATGTTTGAGAAATATATAGTAGTATTTATAGATGATTTTTCATTGTATGGAGATACTTATGAAAAAATGTTAGATTGATTATAATATGTCTTGGATAGATGCATAGAGAAATATTTAAAATTAAGTTTTAGGACATGTAATCTCTAAATGAGGAATCAAAATGGATGTGGAAAAAGTTAAGGTAATTTCTACACTTCCAACCCCAACCAATTTAAGAACACTTAGGTCCTTCTTAGAAAATGCTAGATACTATAAAAGGTTTATTAAATATTTTTCAAAATTTGCCAAACCTCTTTATAAACTTTTAGAAAAAGATGTTTCTTTCACATGGACTAATGATTATCAAGAAAACTTTATAGAACTTGAGAAAAAAGTGACTTTTTCTCTAGTTATTAATTTACCTAATTGGGATTTTCCTTTTGAATTAATATGTGATGCTAATGATATGAATGTCAGAGGAATTTTGGGTCAATATATAAAAAATAAGCCTAGGATGATTTACTATGTTTTAAAAAGTTTGGATCAAACTCAAGTAAAGTACACAACTATTTGGAAAGAACTTTTAGGAATTGTGTATGCTCTAGATAAGTTTAGACATTACTTAATAGAATAAAAAACTAGGGTATACCCTAGCTAATAAAAAGATAGAGAATACCAAGATTATGAGGTGGTGTCTTCTACTTCAAGAATTCAACCTTGAAATCGTATATAAAAGGGGTAGAGAAAATGTTATGGTAGATAATCTTTCTAGACTTGAAACTTCAAAAGAAAATAGGACAAGAGGATCATTTAGTGATAAATTCTTTGATGAATAGCTCTTTCTAGTAAAAACGAACCTATGATTTATTGATATAGCAAACTATTTAGCCACAATGAAAACCCAAACTAAATGGAGTTAAGAAGAAAAGGAGTCTTTTCTAAAAGAAGTCTTAAGGTATAGTTGAAGTGAACCATACCTTTATCTCATATGTAGGGATGAAGTGGCAAGAAGATGTGTTGCAAAAGAGGAAAAACAAGAAATCCTTTGAATTTGTCATGATGACCTTGGAGGAAAACATTTTAATAATCGTAAAAAAACTATAAAAATATTATAAATCATTCTTTATTACCCTACTATCTTTTAATATGCTCACACATATGTCCAAGAATGTGATAAGTGTTAACATTTAGGGGAAATGAAGAAAAGACAAGAAATGCCACTTAACCCCATTCTAGTAACAAGTCCTTTTAATGTTTGGGGTATAGAGTTTTTAGGACTATTTCAACCTTTCAATGAATGTAATATATATTCCAGTATGTATAAATTATATTACTAAATGGGTAGGGGCCAAAGCTACTCCAAAAAATGATGTTAAGGTAGTTGTAGGCTTTCTATAGGAACATATTTTAACATGCTTTGGGACTCCACATGCACTCATTAGTGATAAGAGAACTCATTTCATAAATAAGATAATGGAAATATTTCTTAAAACTTATGGAATATAACATAAGATAGCCATTGCCTACCATCCTCAAATAAATGTTCAAGTTGAAAATGCTAATATAATCATCCTAAAAATTTTAAATAAAACTATTTGTGCTCAAAAGAAGGATTGTCTTAGAAAATTATAAGATGCACTTTAGGTCTATAGGATTACTTATAAACCAAACTTAGGGAATTCACCCTAATAGTTGGCTTATGGTAAACAATGTTTGTTGCCCATCAAAATAAAATACTAATCTCTAAGATTGGCACATTAACTAAGTTTTGATGAAGAAATCAATAAAAACTTTAGGATGATCCAACTTTATGAATTTGATGAATTACAAGTGCATACACTAGATAAATAAAGAATAATTAAGAAACAAATGAATTTTTTCCATGATAAGAATATACTAAATAAGTAATTTTTTAAAGAAAAAAACTTATTGATATATAACCAGAGACTACATAAATTTCTAGAAAAATTAACAACTAGGTGGGAAGGTCCATATCTAGTATTACAACCTTGAAGCAATGGTAGTATCCTAATTGTGTCCATTGAAGACTTATCTAACTCACTCCTAGTAAGTGACCAAAGACTTAAGCATTATCATCAACATCATATAGAAGAACCTATGGACAATGAGTTAGTGAAATTAAGTGATCCTAATTACCCTATAGAGGAATCAAAGAATGAGGATGGTAAATTAGAGGTCAAATATTAGAAAATAACTTTAGTTTACATAATCAAATACCTTATTTAATAATAATACAAAAAAATATTAAAATTCTACAAATTTTACCTTAAAAAATGTAAAGGATATTAATAAACTATGTTAGTTGGGACTATAAACAATTTAGTAGCATCATGTCTAGAATGCAAGGAAGAAGGACAACTCCCCCTACCTTGAGACAGATAGGTTGAAACCCAAAATCTCTCAAAGGGTGAACCTTAGCATAATAAAGACAAATACTAAACAAATATAACTAAACCATGGTATAATAGTAAGTTGGCATAGTAAATCCTATTTTTCCTTAATGATAATGTTTGTTCAATTTCAAGTTCTATAAGTTTAGAAGATAAACTAACTTAGTGTACGTTAATGTTACTAATTGCAAGGTCTATATTCATTACTTGGATAGTAAAAATGGAGAAACGGATGTGTTATACTGGGTCTAGCATCTAAGGTGGCCAAGCATCCAATTACATGAAATAAGACTAGTACCCATTTTAGTAACTCATTAAACTAGAAAAGAAAAAAGAATGAAAGAGGCTACCACAAGACCCTTATGGTTGAAACATGCATTTTAAAAAAACAAAAACAAAAGGATCCCCACAAGAACATTCAATAATGAGAAGAGCCACACTTCCGTAAGAATCTTACAGTTGGGATGATGTTAAATGCTTACATTTTTTTCAAGCATCCCATAAGAACCTTCTTCTGTGAGCAAATTTATTGTGGGTGGAGTAGTGGTCAACAAAAAGAAAAAAGGAATATTGATCCCACTTCTTTAGATAGCTAGGATATAACAATCTTAAGGAAAGGATTGACTAACCTAAGTAAGTAGTATAATGAATACCCTTAAAGTAAATAAAAATTTTCCTTAATTTATTTAATCTCTTAGCTTATGAAACTTCATTCCTAAAAGGAATAATGTTTCTTTTTTCCTTTTCTTTTTTCTAAATTTGTCAACTAATTATTTTAGTTTTACTATTAATTCATAAATAACTTCCAAACTTTCCACTCTATCACTACATCATTATTATCAAACTCTAAGATCATCAACTATAATTTCCGTATGTTATGGAAACCTCTGTAAATCTTCATATGATTTCCCAACATGCCTCCCATAGGAGTTAGTGGTTGAGATTCTTACCATGGCTAGAGCATTCCAAATATTAATAGTTTGAAGTTCATAGCTTACCCATGCATCATTAATAGTGGAGAGTATATAAAACCCATGACATACTTACTTTTGGTCTACCCTCCTAGTTAGTTCTTAGTATATACTAATAAACAATTAATCTAGATTAAGAAAATAATATAGATTAATTAGGAGGAGGGAATGTTATTACTATAGCATAAGGATAGGATAGTGATTAGATGCGATTTACACTAGGCCGCGATATCGCGTACGCGATATCGCGTCTTCTCCTGCGATATCGCGTACGCGATATCANGATATCGCGTCTTCTCCTGCGATATCGCGTACGCGATATCGCGTGCTGCTGCCATTTCTATAAATAAGAGGCGGCACTCCCCTTATTTCCCAATCCTGGCTAGTGTAGCGAAGCTCTGGCAGATTGATCACTCCAGAGTTAGAATTTTTCCCCATGTGCCCGCAGTAGGAGTCCTAGAGTGAACGGCTCTTTATTCGAGCAGCTTGTAACCTGAACCCAAGTTGTGTACGGCAATAAAGACGAACTTGTTTGGATAAACCTTGCAGCACATGGTTTCATTTATTTCTTTATTTCCTGCTTTCCTAGTGCGTTCAAGTACGACTTGATTATGAGAGTCTACGGACGTGTACGGCTAGTCAAGGAATCGGCTGCTTATCACACGTAGGCTAAATAGGTGCCTCAGTACGACCACTTCGAGCACTTGCGTTACGTGCGGCGATCCTAGTAACGATTAGCGTTTGGTAAGCTGCAGTTGCATAGTTCAGGGTGTGTCCGGCAAGTGGGAACGGATGCTGACGCTAGTTAATTTAGACTTAGATCTTAGTTAGAGTTAGTTTAGTTTTCTCAACCGTTTCTCCTGGTAGCATAGAAGATAAGCCGAAAATACCAAAAAAATCACATACCTCATACTTGCTTAACCATACACCGTGACACATACAAGCAAGCCTGGGAAGACAACGAACGGTTAACCCCAAGTGTTTCTTGTGGCGTTAAGGCATTTAGTCTGCTGAGTTCGACCGGATCGCGCGTGAACGGTCGTATTCGTATGGTGGAGTGTAGGGGTACCTCGCCACTCATCAGATAGTAAGGTATAATCAACATGGAAGCTAATCCAAGATTAAGTTAGGGAATGAGTTTGTTGAGAGAAATGCATCTCAAATCCTTAAAACATAGGAATGGAAGAAACCTTGAGATTTTAATCCATCCTTCCAATGAATGAAGAAATGCTTTTGAGGAGAAGCTTTAGTCAATGTAATCCCAGGTGGATCTTTCTAAAAAATTTGTATGTGAATTTTTACCCAATACTCTATACCCTAAGTGAATAACATTTTATGATAAAGTGTCACTGAGGCACATGATTTTTATCATTTTTTCTTTTTCTGTCTAAATTAACCTAAGTGCTAGAAATAAAGTAAATTTAATATTTAATTAATTTAATAACTAACTAACACTTAACTAATCCTATCATAAGCATCCATTCCTACTTTCCATACACATCATTAACATGTTGTAATGCTACTGAGGTACCAAGCATTAGGTGCTACTAGGATTACGAAGCATAACATATGATCGAATTGGTCATACTTATGTTTACTATTTAATCAATATTAATTAATTAATTAAAATTCATTAAAGGAAAGTGCATAAATAAAAAATGCATAAGGGAAACATTAATCTATTTCAAGTTGTTACATCCCATCCAGAGATAGTAGGTATGGTAATACACTCATGATTTATACATTGCGTGTGGAGTCCCATTGGGGTGTCAAGGATGAGATAATGTATTTTATATGTTATGAGGCTTCATCTTTATGTTATGATTACGATGTCTTTACATGCTTAACTAATGTGATTATGTATACTAGCCTTGTGTGATGTGTTAGAAAGGTAAGGTTATTGGTAGGGATATTGGAATGGGGTACAAGAGCACCTATCTAGTATGTCTATATGCTCTATGTGTGATTTTGGTATTTAGGAATTTGTACTATAGTGCTATGTTGTGAGCTATTCAGGTGTGGTTTTGGCATGTAAATGTGTAGACAATATGATAAGGATTTCGTAGGTTCAAACAAATTTTGATTTGGAGTCTCAATGTGTTTGTTATGCATAATTGAAGTTCACAGTATTAGTTGTAGAGGAAAAAATATATTAGCTTATGAAAATGACATGGTTAAAATGTAAAATAAAATAAAGTTAAAAACCAAAAAAAAAAAAAGTAACATTAGGTTGCATGTGACGTGTGCCAAGGGAAAATAAGGTTTCTTGTATATTGTTTTTTTAAACATATGCTTAAAAGCATAGTTTTTTTTTCATCCTTATTCTTTTTCCACTACCCTTTTGCATTTCCATCCATAAAAGTCTAGTTTTGTCTATTTGTTTTTTATTTTTGAGGAAAAAGAAATGCTTAGAAGCCTATTTTCTTCCATTTTTTTCTACTCTTTTCTTCTATTCTACATTTTTCTAAATTCCAAGCTTTGTGGATGGTTTTTGCTTACGATCATATCTATGTAGGTGTAGAACTTGTTGAGAGAAAAACAGAGTCCTAATAGAGTTTTAAGGTTGTCTACTTATTTTAGCCTTTCTGCCTAACAATTTTAATGGGTGGATTTTCTTAACCTTTTCCCTATATTTTTGTGCTGGATTATTGTATATGATTATGCAATGTGGGCATGTGGGGTAGATAACTCAAAGATTGAGCTTGGATATGTTATTTTAGCTATTTCCCAAAATTTTTTAAATTGGGTTATGAATTGTGTATTAATATATATGAAATGTATGGTATGATGTGGACTTGTAGAATATGATATGTGATGTTGATGAGACTCATATGAATGGAATATGATATTTGTGGGGCCTATTGGATCACAAGAATTTTTGGGATTTCCAATATCTTCTAGTGGTAATTAAATATTATTTAAACATTATATTATTAATCAAACTTTGAATTTGTAAAGTTTTGCTTCTGATTTAGGTAAGATTAGTGTCATTGGGATCATTATGGGAAGTACTTTCTAATTGTGGAATTAGTTTTCTCTTTGGGCATATGTCATTTTGAAGGTTATTATAGTGGTCATTTGTATGGAAGTATGTGCTATTTGAGAAATATGGTATTGTTTTGTCCTTTCAAGGTATTCATTTTGTTTAGTCGAATTGTGGTATTGTTTTCATGGAATGATTGTAACTGTTAGGGGTGGTGGATATGTATGGTTATGTTTGTTTGGGTATGTTGTGCTCATGACATGTATTGGCTTAAGCTAGATAGAATGTGTACATGTTTTCATAATGACACTTGTGAGGGTCAGTGGCAAGTGGTGCTAGTATGAGGATGTGGACCCATTGATGATGAGGCATCCTAGAGGTAGTATGGATTGACCCCCACTATGATGCATTAGTGAGGCTCCTAGCTTAGGCCTCATCTTAAGAGTGGAAGAGCATAAGTGTGTTTGTCCCTATGGCTAGTTCATCACATAGGTGTGTTTATCCCTATCGCTAGTCCTCTAGAAGGCTAGTGGTTTCGGATCACAAGTTGACTAACCCTAGCATTGGTTGAATAAATAAAAGACTAATAAAAGACCTACAGGAAATGGCTATTATGACTGAGCAACTAGAGCTTATATAATAATTATTATACATCCTACAGCAGCATGTTGCAGATAGTGATGCTTTCGTTCCCACAATTAGGGAAGTGGGAAGTGCTAATGATAGTGGAGGCTTAAGGGAAAAAAATAGGTAGCCTATCAATAGGGAACTAGTAGAGAAATTTTGGAAGTTGGGATCTCCTAAATTTGATGGCATTGAGGATCCTGTTGTAGCTATAGAATGGTTGGAGAAATTGCAAAACTCTTTTGATTTGATGGACTATTCATTGATTCAATAGATTCGCTTGGTAGTTTATCAATTGGTTGGTACTACTCAACGTTAGTGGAAAACTAAAGAGCAGGCCAAGGGATGGACTAGTCAAGAGGTAACATGGGATGATTTTTTGGCATCTTTTAGAGGTTTTTATGTGTCTACCCAATATGCACAGGTCAAGGAAGACAAGTTCTATAGTTTGTATGAAGGTAGTTGGTTTGTGGTAGAGTATGATGCTCGTTTCTCTGAGTTGAGTAGTTATGTACCATAGATGCAGATAGATGCTCAAGCATGAGTGAATAGGTTTGTTCAAGGTTTGAGATCATCTTTGAAGGATCATCTATTACCTCTCAGATTGACATCCTATGATGAAGCTAGAGTAGTAGCCATAGAATTAGAGAGGAGTCAGTAGGAAGATATAACACGTAGAGAGAGGTGATAAGGGCAGAAGAGAGGATCAACATCTAGAGAGAGGCCTGGGCCCTCTAGGCAAGCTTGTGGCTATGGAGGAGAGCACCAAATACCCACTCATGATCCTACTGTTGGAGTTGTTCATAGAGATATTGTTTATTATAGATGTAAGTAGCCTGGTTATCTACAAAGGGATTACTAAAATTGTTTTGCATGTGAGTAGCTAGGGCATTAGGCTTGGGAGTGCCCAAAGTAAGTAGGAAATAGTGGAGGAGGTAGAGGATGAGGACAATGACCTCTAGTTCAAGGTGGATGGGAAGCACTAGTCACTCAGCCAAAAGGAGGGGACTAGAGGACTCAAGGATGGGTGTATGTCTTAACAGATCAACGTTTGGACATGTAGCCAAACATAGTGATGGAGATAGAAAGTACAATTTTGGCCTTTGTTTTGTTGATGTTATTTGATCTAGGTGCTAGCCATTCTTTCATAGATCCTATAGTTGCACATCATGTAGCTCTTGTATGTCATGCTCTTTCTCCTAGGTCAATAGTATCTTCTACTAGGGGTTATGAAACTCAAGTTGGTTAGTTGTGTATGGGTGTGCCTATAGAATTGGAAGGTGTACAATGGGTTAGTGATTTACATGTTATGGATCTTGGGGTATATGATGAGATTTTTGTGATGGATTAGTTGTCATAGTTCAATACTAATTTGGACTATCAACAAAAGCTCCAATAATTGCAATCAATTGATGGTGCTCTGATTGAGGCACAAACTCATTTAAGGATTGTGCACTTGGATTTGGTCTCCTCTCGGATGTACCATAGGATGCTTTAAAAAGGGCATGAATGCTTTGTGACTACACTCTATAAAATAGATATGGTGGAGATAGATAAAATTCCTATGGTTCATGAATTCTCTAATGTATTCTAGTCAGAATTACTAGGTTTTCCACCAAGGTAAGAGATTGAGTTTGAGATCAAACTTAAACTTGGTACAGAGCTTATTTCAAAGGCACCACATAGGATTTCTCTTGTAGAGCTAGTAGAGCTAAAGATTTAGCTATAAGAATTGCTGGATAAAGGACTTATTTAACCTAGTGTAGCATCATGGGATGCACTAGAGCTATTTGTTAAAAAGAAGGATGGGGATTTGCAGCTATGCATAGACTACAAGTAGTTAAACTAGGTGACTCTAAAAAATAAATATCCTTTGTCATACATTGATGACTTGTTGGGCCAACTTCAGGGAGCTCATATATTTTCAAAGATTGATCTGAAGTCTTGGTATCATCAAGTGTGGGTTTGTGAACAAGATGTGTCAAAGAGAGCATTCAGAACATGGTATGACTATTATGAGTTTTTGGTGCTACGCATTGTGTTGACAAATGTACTAGTAGTTATCATACACCTCATGAATAGTGTGATGCATCCATTCGTATATCAGTTTGTGATTGTGTTCATAGATGATATCTTAGTATATTCTCCTAATGAGAAATTACATGTAGAGCACTTGCAGAAGGTCTTACAGACTTTAAGGGTGTACCAAGTATATGCTCAGCCATTCAAGTGTTTATTTTGGCAATCATAGATTTAGTTCTTGGGACATGGTGTTAGGAGATGGTATCTTTGTGAACCCTACAAAGATTGCAATCATTCGTGATTGGCCTATGCCACACTCTATAGTGGAGGTACGAAGCTTCTTGGAATTAGCAAGATATTATCGAAGGTTTATTGAACATTTTTCTCCCATAGCATCTCCTTTGACTTGATTGTTGAAGAAGGAGGCTAACTTTACTTGGGGCCTAGCTTGTGAGGCTACATTTGAAGAGTTGAAGCATAGATTGGTGACTACTCCATTGCTAATAGCTCCTACACTAGGACATCCATATGATCTTAGTACTAATGCTTTAGGAGAAGGATTTTGTTGTGTGTTGATGTAAGATGGATAGGTTGTGGCTTATTCATCTTGTTAATTGAGGCTACATGAAACTAGATATCCTATGCATGATCTAGAGTTGGTTGCTATGATATTCACATTGATGATTTGGTGGAATTATCTATATGGGAAGAAGGTTACTATCTAGACTGACCATAAGAGCCTCAAATATCTTATGAGTCAACCATAGTTAAACTTGCGACAACATAGATGGGTGGAGCTGCTTCCTGATTTTGATTTCACTATTAAATATAGGCCTGGCAAGACTAATAAAGTAGTGAATGCATTCAATAGGATGGCAAGTAATCTTAATAACTTGACAATCCAATCATATTTGCAAGAGCAAATATGAGAGCAACAACGACATGATCCCTGGTGTTAGGAATTGAGGCAACAGATTACCTTTGATGGACCACTCTCTATGGATACTTGTAGAGTATTACAGTGGGATGGTTGTGTATGTATTCTAAAAGCTCTATAAATTTAGTTGATGGATGAGGCCTACATGAGTTGATACCAAATGCATCCAAGTAGTCAAAAAATGCACCAAAGTTTATGATAGATGTATTGGTGGCTTCGTATGAAGAGGAACATAGGAGAGTATGTATGTCATTGTTTAATTTGCTAGCAAGTGAGGATAGAGCATTAGAGACTAGGGGGATATTTTCATTCCCATGATATTTCTCAGTGGAAGTGGGATGTCATTGATATGGATTTCATTGTTGGTCTTCCATGAGCTCGCAGTGGCCATGATGCTATCTTAGTAGTTGTTGATTTGTTGATAAAGTTTGCTCATTTCCTTACCAAATGATCATTAGTAAGCATAGTAGAAAATGAACACCTCTTTCTTATAGAAATATTGTGGTTACATGGTGTGCCATGAAATATTATTAGTGATAGAGATGCTTGATTCATGTCAAATTTTTTGCAAGAATTTCAAAAGGATATGGGTACAAAGCTGAATATAAGTTTGGCATATCATCAACAAAATGATGATCAAACTGAGTAGGTGAATCAGATTCTATAAAACATGTTGAGAGCCTATGCTTTGTAGTATAGAGAAAGTTGGGATTGGATGCCACCATTAGCTGAATTTGAATATAACAACAATTATCAAGAGAGTTTGCAAGTAGTACCATATGAGATTTTATATGGTAGGTCATGTAGAACACTATTACAAAATTTGATGAGGTAGAATGTAGAGTAGATTTAGGAGATCCTAGATAGATTGAGAGCTACACAATATGGGCAAGTAGTATATGCCAATTGACGTCAAAGGCCACTAGGGTTTGCAGTTGAAGATCATGTATTTCTTCATGTTTTTTCCTTGAAATGCCTTACTTGATTTGGCTAAAATGGGAAATTAGCTCCTAGATACATTAGTCCATTTTAGATGTTACAGTGAATTGTGTGAGTGGCCTATCAGATAGCATACCTCCTCATTTGGCACATGTCCATGATGTATTTTATGTATCTTTGCTATGACATTATGTGCCTAATGAACATCATGTGCTTGACCATTTAGGACCATAACTCCAGTCCGATGTCAATTATGTTGAGTAGTTAGTAGAGATTGTTGATCATATGTTACAACAACTACGTAGTAAATTTATACCTATGGTCAAGATTTTATGGAGTAGACATGAAGCTTTAGAGGCTACTTGGGAGGTGGAGACTAAGATGTGCATAGCTCATCTTGAGATCTTCTAGGAGGAAGATTCTTAAGGAAGGGAGAGTGTTACATCCCATCTAAAGATAGTAGGTATGGTCATATGCTTATGGTTTATACATTACTTGTGGAGTTCCAGTGGATTTTTGGGAATGAGTTAATGTATTTTATATGTTATGAGGATTCATCTTTATGTTATGATTATGATGTCTTTACATGCTTAACTAACGTGATTATGTACACTAGCCTTGTGTGATGTGTTAGATAGGTGAGGTTGCTAGCAGGGGTGTTAGATTGGGATACAAGACATACCTATCTGGTATGTCTTTATGCTTTATGGGTGATTCCAGTATTTAGGCATTTGTACTATGATGCTATGTTGCAAGTTGTTTAGGTGTGGTTTTGACATATGAATGTGTAGAGCGTATGATAAAGATCTCATAGGTTCAAGCAAACTTTGATTTGGAGTCCTGATGTGTTTGTTATGCATAATTAAAGTTCAAAGTATTAATTATAGAGAAAAAAAATATTAGCTTATGAAAATAACATGGTTAAAAAGTAAAATAAAATAAAGCTAAAAAAAAAAGTAATGTTAGGTTGCATGTGATGTGCGCCAAGGGAAAAAAAGGTTGCTTGTATATTTTTTTAAACATATGCTTAAAAGCATACTTTTGTTTTTATCCTTATTTCTTTTCCACCATTCTTTTGCACTGCCACCCATAAAAATCTAGTTTTGTCTATTTTCTTTTATTTTTAAGGAAACAAAAACACATAGGAGCCTATTTTCTTCCATTTTTCTTTTTTCTCTCTTCTTCTATTTCACATTTTTCTAAATTCTAAGCTTTGTGAATGGTTTTTGCTTGTTCTGAACTTGGATTTGGAACTACTGTGGTCATATCTACATAGGTGCAGAACTTGTTGGGAGTGAAATTGAGTCTTTTTGGAGTTTGAGGGTTTTTTACTTATTTCAGCCTTGTTGTCCAACAATTTTAATTGGCAACTTGTCTTTACCTTTTCCTTGTATTTTTGTGCTAGATTAATGTATATGATTATGTGATGTCGGCATGTGGGGAAGATGGCTCAAGGATTGAGCTTGGACATGTTATTTTTTCTATTTCTTGAAATTGTCCAAATTGGGTTATGAATTGTGTATTAATATATATGTGATGTATTGTATAATGTGGACTTGTAGAATATGATATGTGATGTTGATGAGACTCATATGATTGGAATATGATATTTGTGGGGCATGAGCATTTTTGAAAGTTCCAATCCTTCCTAGTGGTAATTAATTATTATTTAAATATTATTTTATTAATCAAACTTTGAACGCTTGTAACTTTACTTCCAAGAGTCCAGTTTAGGTAAAATTAGTGTCGTTGGAATCATTGTGGGAATTACTTTCTAATCGTGGGATTAGTTTTCTCTTTGGGCATATATCATTTTGAAGGTTATTATAATGATCATTTATATGGAAGTACATGTTGTTTGAGGAATATGGTATTGTTTTGTTCTTTTGAGATATTCATGTTGTTTTGTCTAATTGTGGTATTGGTTTCATGGAACCATTGTAACTATTAGGGGTGGATATGTGTGGTTATTCTTGTTTGGGTGTGTTGTGCTTATGACATGTGTTGGTTTAAGCTAGCTAGAATGTGTACATGTTTTTGTGATGATGCTTGTGATGATCATTGGTGGGTGGTGCTAGCATGAGCGTGTGGACTAGTTAGTGATGAGGCATCCTTGAGGTAGTATGGATTGACCTCCACTGCGATGCATCGGTGAGGCTCCTATCTCAAGAATCATCCTAAGAGTAGGAGAGCATATGTGTGTTTATCCCTATGGCTAGTCTGTTGCATAGGTGTGCTTGTCCCTATCACCAGTCCTCCAGAAGGCTAGTGGTTGCAAGTCAAAGGTTGACAAACCCTAGCATCGATTGGGTAAATAAAATACTAATAAAAGAACTACAGGCAATGGCTATTATGAGTACTCATGAAAATGTTTCACATGCTACACGAGTGTAGATATGCTAGTAACTACGTGGGATGGGTATATGATAGTATCTATTTGTGAGTCATATCATTGATAATATGTGTTCTGATTAGATTATGATTGTGTAGATCATGAACTATTTGGGTATGATGACATGGGTAGGATAGATGATGTCGGATTGTGGCCTTATATGTGATTGTATGATAGTATGTTAGCATGGGTGATATGGCCTATGTTGTTTTGAGCATGCATAAGACTAATAGTTGTTATAGGTTGCCTTGTACCCCCACTCCTCACCTCTAGTGCAGCACTTATCAACCCTAGCAAGGGAAGTGTAAAGGCTTCTCACTCAGTTATGTGTTAACTTTATTTCATTACAGGGAAAAGGTGCAAAAGCCTAAATGAGCATGACAAGAGATAGTAGGAGAGGGAAAAATATTTAGTTCTTGCTTAATGTATATTTTCATGTATAGTAGTATGGACTATGTATCATTGTATGAAACTCTCTACACTCTTATCTATATGATGATGATGTTTATGCATCTTCTTTTTTTTTTTCTATTTTAGTAGAGTAATGCATAGTTGGTTTATGTTGAGACATGCATTTTTATAAATTCAAATGTGTGTTTAGTTTTTGGTGTGGTAGAAAATTGCTATGCAATTTGACCTTCCTTAATATCATGTCTTCTACACATCATTGGTTTTTTTTAGTGATCATGCTTCCGTTGTAAGATTACTTGATCATAGGCATCATCCTACCCTAGCTAGGATGAGTTCTTATACAAGTGCTATAAGGTTTGATTAGAAAAGCTCATATTTATTGTTGTTCACACTGAGGTGCTTAGGTATATCAGTGCTTGAATAAAGATCTGTACACTTCTTTGGCTCCTACTACAAGCACACACAAAATATTCTAAGTCTAGAGAAAATAGACTCCAAAAGCTTCTGTATAAATAATGGAAGAATTTTTTTGATTGTTTGTCCAAGTGTTATATTTATAGGTAGACACACATCCTATAATATCATATATCCAATAATTTAGCATGGGCTACGATATCTAGGCTATGATATTAGAGCTATGATATTGAAGCTTTGATCTCATAGCCTATGAAAAAAATATATGATTCCTCATGCCCCCACAACTGAAAGAAAACTTCTCCTTTAGTAAACAAAAGGAGGAACAAGTTCATTACAAAATATTAGGAAGGTATTCGATTATTGACTAACAAATACACAAATTGATTCAAACCAAACAAATAGAAGGCAGGTGCCCAGTGTACAGATTTTCAATCTTTAGAAAATTTGGTGTTCATGATAAAAAAATTGAACACCATGATAAAAGTTGACACCCAAACCCCCCTAGTAGCTTGAAGATGAAGGAGAAGATCAAATGGTCCTAAAAAGGTCTTGTTGCATGGGCTTCTACCACTTGCTCCTAGGGTTGTTCAAGCTATTAATCCCTTTTAGCTCTAGGTCACTTGTTTCCTAGTTAGGATGGTCCCACTTCCACTACATGCTTTCCTTTTGGTGCCATTTGTGATCACAATAGAATAAAGGATTAGTGTGTGATGTGTAACTTAGAAAATTTAGGTACCTTATCTCTTTGGGTAGTTACACTTGACTAAGTTGTGATCATCGTAGATTAATTATTTTTGTATTATTTGATTTCAACCACTACCAAAGTTCTTTGGAAGGGTTTAACTTGCATAAATTAGTGATTTTAATGTTATTTTATGCATTAAACCCTTCTTTAAGTGAGAGAAATTTGAAAAAAAATTCCATCAAAAACCTAAGGTTTGTGGCCCCCATGACATAAAGCTTACCTCTGATAGCTATAGGGTTGAAAATGAGATAAATCAAATAAGTGGTTTGAAAGTTATGGGTGCTGGAAGGTTCTAGACTCTAAAAAGTTTCAACATTAAAGAAAAGGAAAAAATTAAAGAGTTTTAACACACACTTGAAGTTCTTGGAGAGTCGGAAAATCCATGAATACAATGAAATGCTTGAAGAGGATTAGATAATTCACAAAAAAGAAATTTTTTCATTGGAAGACATTGTGAAGGAGTGCATAATTAGATGCCACTGATTAAACACGCAAAATATCTGATCGTGAAAATGCCTAAGGATAAGAAACTCAACTAGCTCAATCATGAGGTATGCAAGTGGATCCTCCCCATACCATGCTCATGCCCTTAATGCCCTTGCATGTCTTGAAACCAAGGAACGTATGGACCCCATGGATGATTCATGGTTGTGGAAAGTTAAGGAAAAAATCTTGTAAGAATATACCTAAGAATTTTAGCACATCAAATCAAGACATTGAACAAAACCATGAAAAATTGATAGTGAGATGAATTATGGAAAGTAGTAGCAAATGAAAGAGAAGGTGGAATGAAGTCCCTTGTGAATTTTATGGTTAAGATGAGCCGATAAAGTTCATACTTAGTCCAAATCAAAATCCATAACTTTTAGTGACTTCACATTAATACTCTAAGACTAGCCCACATCCTCAAGACATAAGAATGCTCCCACAAATTAATCATAATTCCTTAAAGTGAAGAAAAGAGAAGCAGAATGCACCTTAGTTAGAGGAGACCTTTTGGCATGGTTAACATGTTTGCCTAGTCCCATAACCAGTGCTTGTATCCCATTATTGAGTCTAAGGGGTGTGCTTTAAATTTCCATTATTTTTTTTGATTTTATATTTTTATGTTTTTGAATGGGAACCACACCATGCAAAGACTTTAGCTTTTTGTTATTTGTCAATAGCAGAATAGTGAGAAATTCATGAAAACACTCATGCACTAAAGAGGGTAGGTAAGTATAGAGAGCATTGAATCCCATTGAAGTCACACCCTTGTCTATCCATTTAATCGTTTTCACATTTGGAAACCATTGAGGTCACAAGTTTGTTAAAAGTTTCATTAAGTAAGGGATGTCATATTTCCAAAACAAAGAACACCATAGAGTTTGTGGATGGGTGGATGATGTGGACTCACTACCTATTTCATGAAAAAGAAACCATTTCTTAGTTATCAACACCAAAATTCAAAGAAATAATCTAGATATTAGTGATCAAATAACATTATAGTACAAACCACTATCAGCAAACAACTATAGTTGCACTTAGTCTGGTGGAAATAAAGGAAAAACAAAACATACATCAAAAAATAGAAAAGAAAAGCATAACAAAAACACAAAAAAAATAAAGTAAAATGTAAAAGAAATTGTAAAATATGCAAAAAAAAAGATAAAACATCCTAAGGATGATGTGAAACAACAAATTGTGAAAAATAAGAAAAAATGAAAAATTAAGGAGCCAATTTGTATGATCTAGCATGGATGGCCATCTCCCTCATGATTAAGTTGGAAGGAGGAGATCTAAAATGAGTGTGGTTGTCCATCTGAGGAGGTGTTCTAGTCACTGGCTCTCTTAGGCTCATGGAAAGATTTGATTTGTTGCATGTTGACTAGCAGTTTCTTATTTGGTCATTTAGGTTTGTATATCAACATGGTCCTAGAAGGAAAGGTTTCATAGAAGATGTAAGGCCCTTCCCATAACATTTGGAATTTAGTTCTTTGTGGAACATGTATGGGGTTCTAGAAAAGAACCTTGTCTCATAGTTGAAATTTTACATTGCTAATTCTAAGGTCATTTCGTTGTTTGCTGAATGCTTTATGCATTTCATTCAAGAATAGGGCCATCAATCGATTCTCATCTAGTACATTCAAATTTATCAGTATTTCTTTTTGGGCTAGGCTAAGGTCAAGGTCTAGGCTAAGGTTAGGGTCAAGGTCACAAGATATTGAAAGTATATACAGCTTAGACTAGAGAAGAAGAGTTGGTAGTTTTCCATACATCAGCTAAGAGGGAGAATAGCCTATAGGAAGTTTCCAAGTAGAGCAGTGAGCCCAAAGGACATCGTTAAGTTTAGTACTCTAGTCTCTTCTATATTTTTTAATTGTTCTTATTAAGATCTTTGTGATATCCCTATTTGTAATCTATACTTGACCATTGGCTTGGGGGTGGTAGGGTGTTGTTAATTTATGTTCCATTCCTAAGCATTGGATGAGTTTCTGAAAGGTAGTACTTGTAAAATGAGTTTTGTTGTCAGAAATAAGTACATGTGACACAACAAACCTATTTACAATGTATTACCATAGAAGATGTGCAATTGGTGACATCTGTAGCTTCCACCTATTTTGTATAGTAGTGATGGAATCCATGAATTCAATGCCCCATATTCCAAAGGGATCAAGTGATTGGATCTACTACTAAGGTCCCTCCATACAAGCTGTCATCCCACCATCATGTTGGCAGTGATCATAGGAGTGGATGAAGTGGTGAGCATCCCTGAAAGTGTTGGTCAATAATACCCTTTTATGAGGATCTTAATGACCATGTGTCTCTTAGTATAGTAGCCCCCACAAGGGCCCTTGTGAGTGTCTTGGAGAACATGTAGTTGATTTGTATTAGAAACACACCAGTGAACTTGGCCATCAGTGCACATCTTATAAAGGTATTCGTTGATCTCCATGAAGCATTTCTCCTGGTGAAGAAACTATTGTTTCTTTCTATTATCCAACTCTTCTGGCATCTCCTGGGTGAGAAGGTAGGTAATAATTCCATCATACCAATTAGATTCAATGGGAACTTATTTATTTATAACACCAACAAAGAGGAGTTCATCAGGAAATTGATCAAAAAGTGGGCTTTTCTTCTCTTTGCTATCCTATCTCAACCAAGATAAGTGGTTAGTGATCACATTCTTAGTTCCCTTTTGATCTACCATTATAAGATCAAATTCCTATTAGATCACTAGCCATTGTATGACACAGGGACTCACTATTGGTTTGTTCATGAGGAAATAGATTTCATTGTGGTCTATGTACAAAAACACCTTGTATCCAAGTACATAGTGCCTAAATTTTTCTAAGGTAAACACCACTACCATCAATTTTTTTTTCTATGGTGGTGTAGTTTAGCTATTCACCCATAATTCTTTGGCTCACATAGTGGATATAGTTAGGATTTTTTTGATCATACAACTATGTGAGCATGACCCCCAAAGCATAATTGGAAGCATCTATCATGATATGAAATGATCTAGACCAATCAAGTGCTTGTAGAATTGGATTTTCTACAAGATTTTTCTTGAGTTACTGGAATACATTCTTTCATTCCTTGGTCCAAACGAATAGAGCATCCTTATTTGTAAGCTCAATCAACAATTTCACAATCTTAGAGAATTTTTCTATGAAGTGTTGGTAGTAGCCAATGTGACCAAGGAATAACTAGACATCTTTGATAGTTTTTAGTTGGTGGATAATTCCTTTGATGACCCTTATTTTCTTAAGTTTCATCTCAATCCTTGCTTGTGATATTCTATTCCCTAGGACAATGCCCTTCTAGATCATTAGATGGCTATTTTACTAACTGAGCTAAAAATTGGTTTCAACATACCTTTTTAGCACTTAAACAAGGCAGTCCAATGCTTACTCAAATGTAGACCCATAGATGAAGAAGTCATTCATGAAGAGTTTCATCCTACTACCAATTTGCTATTGAAAGATGCTTATGACAAGGCATTAAAAGATTACATGGACATTGCATAGACCAAATGGCATCTTTCTGTATGCAAAAGTTCCCCAAGGACTTGTGAACATTGTTTTGGTCAGATCTTTTGGCATGATTTGGATTTGGTTATAGCCACTATAACCATCCAAAAATTTGTAAAAGTAATGTCCAGAAATGGTTTCTAAGATCTAGTCCACAAATGGAAATGAAAAATGATCTTTGTATGTCACCATGTTTAATAGCCTGAATTCAATACAAACCCTCCACTTGCCACCTTTCTTTGGCACTATCACAAGTGGGCTAACCCACTTGCTATCTAGAATGGGATAGGTGAACTCCAGCTTGAGGAGTTACTTAATCTCTTCTTTGATTATTTGCTTTAATTTGGGGTTCAACCACTTCTATGGCTATCTCTTTGGCTTGATGGAGGCATTTATATAGATGCGATGCTGGCATATTCATTAATTAATTTTAGTCAATTCATGATATGACAAGGCAAAGGCTATTGGCTATTTGTTGACCACCCTCAACAGCTTTTCTTTTTGTTTAGGAGCAAGATTGACATTAATTATCACTGTCTTTTCATTGTTTAGAAAAGCCTATTCCATGCTCGTAGGTAGAGTTTTCAACTCAAGGGGCTCTTATTTAAAGCACTTAGGGATTTTCAACTCTCCCCAGTTGGTTTCATCAAGTTCATCATTGGAGAATTGATGATGAAATTTCTTTAGTTCATCCATGCCTATGGCTCTTAGTTCGTTCCATGCATATGGTTGAACTACATTTTGCATCATCTATTAGCCATTTGGTGCCCTCCTGTTTTGTGGCTACTACGTATAGGCACCTTTGAATTTCTATCACATTTGCATACTATTTGCATGTTGTGATAGATGTACTCTTTACAGATCACAACTTCTACACATAGTTGCATCCTATGTCACTGTACATGATGCATGAAAGTCAGTCTCTATTTTTTCAAAATTATTTTCCTTGAAAATTTCCAAGGAAAGGCCTCTAATGCCAAGCTGTGCATCAATGGTGCTTAGCCATGCCCTTTTCATGATGATTGGGAATCCCCCCTTGTAGTTATCAACCTAGATTATCATGAAGTCGATAGGATGGAACCACCCACATATAGTAATCACAATGTTTTACACCAATCCCAAGGGAGTAGTGATGGACTAGTCTACCAATTCAAGATGAATGTTGTTCTTCATGAGAGGAGGTAGGTTCTAGGCTTTGTACATCTCATGGATGATCAAATTTACACTAGAACTTGAATCCAGAAAAGCCTTGCAAGGATCATTCCTAATGATTTGCAAATAGATTAGGGGACTCCCAAGATTAGTTCTTTTCCTAGGAAGGTGGCCAACCTTAATCCAATTGGAGATTGTGTGGGTTAACATGACAATGTAGATCTTTGAAGGCATTTTCTTTAAAGGGGACTTGAAAGATTATGGAGAGGATGAAGGAGAAGTCAGGCCATGTGTATTTGTGAGGGTTTTATATGGCTATTGGTTTCGAAGAAGGATCTTTTTTCAATTTTATTTTTTGAACCACTCAGCTAAGGAGCTAGCTGTAAATTTACAACCCTAGTGGTGTTACGTTGCTATAGTTGGGATGCAATTTCACCTTACATTGATGGAGAACATGGTAATTGAGTTGAGGATGGAGGGACATGTGCAAAAAATGGGAATTCCTCTCTTGGAGATTGAGCTTTGTAGTATTCAAGAGGGTAGTAGTAATGCTAGAATGAAGCATGACTAGAAGAGTCACATGGAGAAATGGGCTACTAAACATAGTATACGTATGGATTAGGCTACCAGTAAGGGTACTATTACCTTGGTGGTGGCATCCCCCATGGTTGTGGATGCTACCAGTAATGGTACTACTCATAAGGTTGTGGTGAAGCTCCACTCAAATAGTAAGCTTGATGTTGATGGAATTACCTAGGGTTGCCTTGAGGATAAGGAAACCTTTTGGGTGCTTACCTTCTTGTCAGTCTAGGATTTAGAGCATACACCCCAAACTCTTGCAAGTGTGACATAATGGAATAACATCCCTTAGGATGTTCATAGTGGCAAATTTCACACCCACCATCATCATCTAATTCAGAGTCCACAAGCTCCTCTACGGTAGCAACTTTTCCCTTACCCCTTTGGTGAGCACATTTAGCTTCCTTCCTTGTCCTATGCTTATGATTACTACTTTGCTTTTTAGATTCCTTTGCTATTTTTAGAGCCATTTGAAGCTTTTCATGCAAAGAGTCTCACATTTTATCTACCTTAGCCAAACTTTCAAAGACAAAATTTTAAATTAGCAAGGTCTTATGATGCACCACCTCATCAAGTGGTGCCTCCTCCTCATTGTCACAAAATTATACCTCCCGTTTATGGATGGAAATGTCCTAGTTATATTCCTTTATACTTTTCTTATTTCTCAAATCTCCTTCTTCTTTGGAAACCTACTCTATAAACCTTTGGATTAGATGTCCTCTAAGTTTTGAAAGTCTCCCTTGGGCATAGACCTCAAGAGTTCTCCTTGTTTTTGTTCAAAGTCCATCTATGATATGGTAAGCCTACTCCCTTTGAGAATAATCATTGCTAGGGCATGGTGCTAGAGAGAATAGTACCTATCCATGGATACATTTAAGGGTTTATGTGTTTCTTGTTTCAAATCTTGGATCTACTTCCTCAAGTTGGACACTTGAGAGTATGTGTGATACTTGTCATTGAAGAGATTAAGCATCATACTCCAACATCTAATTGATTCTAGTTCTAAGGACTAGTACCAACTTTCAACTTCTTTGATTAGTGTCCTTAGGAACAACTTTAACTTTTGCCATTAATTTTTGATGTTATTTAAGACACAAGCATCATGAAAGGCTTGATGATGATTTTTTGGATTTGAGTTATATCTCCCCGTAAACTTATGGATATTGTTCATATCCAACCTCTACAATATTTAGCATATTTCTAGTTATAAGTAAAGGCTCATCATGGTTATAGCCTTTGTGATGGCCATGATGTCCATGATGTCCTCTTTTGCCCCTTCCTTTTTGGTTGTGGACCTCTCTTAATTTCCCATGCCCCTGGTCTCTACTAGTTCGACTGGCCCGATGATCATCTTTGTCTTGCTAGTTATCTCCATCACAGTCACATTTTCTATGGCTTTGATCAAAGCTTGAGGAGAAAGAAGATGATGTCAAAGGTGAAGAAGAGGGAGGAGAGCTAGCACTAGCATGGTGCCTCCTATCCCCTCTTCTTTGGTCATGGCCATGATCATCATGTCTATCCACGTCCATACCTTAACTTCCACCTTTGGAGTTCCCATGGTCATGGGGCTTATTCTTGCCAAAACCAGGATTGTTTATAGTGGACAGTAAGTTTTGGTTCAAGCCCCTCTCATCAAATCCAAGGCGAGGAGAGTTAGTAAATTGAGAACCCCTAGAAAAGGGATCTTCTCCTTCTTTTTGGCCTAGTAGGAACAAGGAGTTATCGAACCATTTCCGATTTGATGCTTTGTAATGTCTCTCATATTGCCAATCCCTCTTGCATTGTGCCTCAATGGGATGATAATCCTAATAATCATGGTCCTACACAATATATTTAGCATTAAGCNTGGGATGCCTCTATGATACAAGTGCAAACTTACACACATGCCAAGGCACTCAAGGCCTTACAAGAGGAGAAAATCCAGGCCATACTTCAACGCCATCAAATTCCAAGATCTGGAGTGTAAGAAAAGGGAAATACACCTATGGAGGATNACACTTAAATGCTCGTGATCAAGTCATACTCATTCCATTTTTAACAAGAGTTTAGGATGAGAAGAAATATTAACTAAGGAAGCAGTAAATAAAAATTAAATAAATAATTAAGCTAAGAAAACGCTGCAATGATGAAGTAATCTCGATCTTTATTTTTGGTCATGTGCATGTCCAAGTACATCGCACTCAAATAAGGATGTCATACAATTACAATCACCAAACTGCGAGCATTCACTAGGAGAGAAGGGTTGAGAGAAATCTAAACTTAAAACCTTACAATAAAATCTAAGAACTAATGCCCAAAACCAAGTGTGCTACCTTTTATTTATAGGCTTACAACGGAACCGCGATATCGCATACGCAATATCGCAACCCCAATAACTGGGCCTGACAGACCATGTATCTTGTATCAGGGCTTCGATAACTAGGCCTAATAGACCATGACTCATCATACCTTCATGACTAAATAGCAACTCATCCTTGAGTCAAATCAAATGAGGAACAAGTTCAATTGATTACACAGTGGATAGGTATGGGATTATTAACTGACTAGGAATTTATTCATGCCACAGTGGAGGATTAAACAAAATTGAGACACAACACAAAAGAAAATCCTATGATTACAAAATTGGATGGAACTCATGTAGTTCCTAGTGGCAATGGATCCTCCATAGGTGTATTTCCCTTTTCTTACACTCCAGATCTTGGAATTTGATNTTCCCCTGAGTACCAGGCACCACTTTCAGAGAGGTTAGGCCATAATGGGGATCCTTTGAGGTGATCCCTAACGGCCTCCAAAGCAAATTCTTTGAAAGGTCCAAAGTTTAATTCCATGATCACTACAGTGAATATGGACCTTTCACAGATGGTTTAAACACAATCCTGGGGCAACATGAGATATCGTCCCTGTTCAGATGCTACAACAACTCCTCCTTCCACCTGCCTTGATTGTATAGTAGCAGGGTCTTTTTGGTGGATACTAAATGATTGTTCCTCCTGCTCTACATGTTGTTCAGCAAGGAATTTTCCTTCACCTCTCCTAGGTCTTTTGATCGCACCTTGAGCAAGACCTTCCTGTTATTTGCATTTTGGGACCATCTGCAATCACACAGGGCTAATCATTAGTAAGGTTGTTAACAAAGTTAGGTTATACCTTAATGCTTTNTCATCCCCTTAGCTATACTAGAAAATTAAATTGGGAAACCACCTATNAATCACACAGGGCTAATCATTAGTAAGGTTGTTAACAAAGTTAGGTTATACCTTAATGCTTTCCTTAATAGATTTACTTTATTTCCGTGTGATGTTAATTATTGGAAGAACATGTCCCCAAAAGATTATAATGTTGAGTCCTCTTTGCATAGGTGGTTTCTAAATCTAATTTTCTGGTATAGCTAAGGGGATGAAATTGTTTTTGAGACATTATATTCTTAATTTTACAACTAATTACCCTTAAATATGTCCTTCAGGAAATGATGAATTTCAAAAAATTTATGCACTATTCAGCATGTGCCCCTCCCCCATGACTAAGCTAAACACTTCGAGTTCAAGTAGGTTTAGATGGAATGAAAATTGGAGTACCAATGAGTGAGATATAGGTATAAAAGCAAGGGTCTCACAATCACAAGTCATAGAGAAAAATTCGAAAAAATCCCCCACATGAATAGTGGAAAATGATGGTAAGTGTCGCAGGGGGGTCACGTATATATATTTTCATCGAAGTTAGGGCACTTAGAGAATGTACTGAATTTTTAATATTTTTTTGAAATTAAACGATGTAAACTAAGGACATCTGGTTGTTTGTTAAATGCTACCAGGGTAATTCAACTAGTTATGAAGGCACAAAAATTATGATGGTGTGAATTTATCAATAAGGACCTTGAATGGTAGATAAAAAGGCTATGTGATGGTTCATAGGAATGTTGAATCGAAGGGATAGTAATAAGGGAAAGAAAATCGTTCGCAATATGCTAAGGGTAATAAATGGTGTGTGGAAGATGGGTCATGAGTGCAAATAACAAAAATTACACAAGTGGATCCTCCCCAAAGCAGGTTCCAACCTTTAATGCCCTTGCGTAACCACACTTAACAGTGTCTGTGGGCACTCGAAGGGTTAAATGTAATCTGCACTAGTTCCACAAAACACACACATGTAAATATCACCGGGATGAGGTAAGAATTCTACGCTATACGAGACATGAGCAACAATTACATGGACAACAAGATGAGACGTATAGAAGGGATTGTAGAGCTTGGGACATGAGGTAACTAACCCAGCACATAATGAATCCTATGTGTAAATCATGATTAATATGTCATTAACCTGTCGTTCCAAGATTAGGACCAAGTCCATTCCTCTGATCAGTGACACCACATTGTTTCATTCCATGATAAGAAACTATGAGAGTACCAGAACAACAAGGCGTACGATCACTTGGCATTTTGTTCAAGGGAGGAGTGATTTTTATTTTGTGGCACTTCCTTTATTTGTTTTTTTTTTCTTCTTTTTTCAATTACTAAATCCAAAGAAGCTGCCAACCTTCAAGCATGGGTGCATGTCTTTCTAGTGGGACCCCCTAGAACAGCATTGGATTTTTGAGTACCTTTTGATTACTCTTACTTCCATTTTGCGTTAGATCTACAAGGATCTTAGTACAACCATATTGCATGATAACTCTCATAGACATTACCAAAGAGAATCCGCAAGTCCCCTTGATGTCACACCCTAATCATTTGGTCCATCCTTCCTCATTCTAGGTATAATGAACATGAAATTAATTTTAAATTTTAAGAATGTCAAGAATATCACTATACCCTTTATAAGAACCTCTTATTTGTAGAATGGATGAGTGGGTGTAATGGGCTCACTGTCCATATAATTGATCACTCAAGACTCGATAACATAGAACACACCTCAACCAATGAGCCACATGAGTATTTTATTCATAGATGAGATTACTTACAAAAACGTAAAAAGAAAAAAGATAAAACAAGAAATTGAAAAGTGAAAAATTGGAAAACAAAAAATTGTAAAATTAAAGAAAATGAAAAATATATATTAACCCTGCTTGTATTTTAGAATGGGGGATATCCCCCATAACTAAATGGTTGAGCATGGAAAGGGTTAATGAATGAAAGATGAGGATCCTTGCATGTTGGAAATATTGAAACTTGGTCATACTTACCCCATCCAGGTTCACACACCTAATTATAGTAAGCATAGTGGGGCAATTTATAAGATGTAGTTTCCGGATAATGATTTGACCCACTATGATAATTGAGACCATAAGATGTATGCAAGGATTGGGATGTCAACCTCCATGGCTATATTCATTGGGCCATATGGTTGTTGGAGTGTTAGTTGGTGGCCCTGATGAAGTGACATAAGGTGTTGGGTTCAAAGATAAGGGTGCATCACAGTGTTGGACTTATGCTAAGTTGGAGGATGTAGTGGCCTTGGAATTGTGTTGTCCCTTCCTAGGGTCATTTCTAAAGAAGGGATGCCTTCGATGTTGCTAAGGTCTCTCACTGCTATTGGCAATAGTAGCACAAGTAACGTTTGAGGGTTGTTTCTATGGTGCAGACACCTTAGGAACAATTGGTGGTAATGTAGAAGGAGGAAAAGGGTGATAATGTTGAAAATTAGGAGAAGTGTAAGATGCACAAGGCGGAGGTCATGTCCAGGACATGGGATGATAGTATTGAGGAGAATGATATTGCAGTGAGATAGAGTATGTTGGCCCAGTTGGAGAAATAGGGTATTGGATTAGATAAACATTTGGATTCGGATGATATGAAAGGTGTCTCTAGTTTAGGGGCATCTTCTCCCATGACTGGTATTGTTGCCACTATGATCGAACACAGTATCTTTGTATGAACTCTGGGTGTAATGTGTTTCTCCAATGCTCATATAAATGTAACAATATTGGGCATTGACCCTTGGGGTGATCGTACAGGAAAATGTTGCATTCATATGTGTGATTTGCAGTTGAGCTCTTATTTTCCTTATCCCTTCTTTCCAATTATCTAATGATACTTTGTCCTGCTTCTTGGGTTGTCAAAACTCTATCTCCAATAATATCGATATATTCTCCACACTTTTTATGCATCCATTCTAACATCTTATTAATCTTTGCCTCAACTTCCTCTAACAATTGTTGTACTAGCAAAGATGGTTCTTTCACCTTATGGTAGGTTGATTTCTCCTTTTTATGATTATGGACCTTTGTTAAGTTGAGATTTTGGTCCCGTTGATGTTTTTCAACACTCTCCCATCTAGCCATTTCTCCTTATTCTTTTTCTACCTGCTTAATAAGCTCTTGTAATTGATGGGTTCGTAGTTCGCATAGTTTTCCTTGGGCATACATCCCTAGGGTCTTTCTTGTTTCATCACGAATCCCATCAATGATATGGTACATTAGCCTTTCTTTGGAGAACTCATGGCCTGGATAGTTGTTTAACAGTGCATAATATCTTTCTAAGGCCATGTCCAAGGGTTCATGTTATGCTTGTTTCAACTCTTGGATTTGTTTCCTCAAGGCTGACACTCTTGCATAGGTTTGATATCTTTCATTAAAGAGTTCCACTATTGTTGGCCAACGTTGTATTGAATTTGGTTTTAACGATCTATACCATACTTTTGCTTAGCCAAGGAGTGTCATAGGGAAGAGCTTGAGTTTTTTCCAACCATTATCAATGTTTTTCCATGCGCAAGCATCGTAGAAGGCTTGTAAATGTTGATGCAAATCTAAGTCATAGCCTCCTGAGAAATTAGAAAAGTTGTTTAAATCGAGCCTGGGTAGACGACTCTCTTTACGATGCCTACAGAAGATTCGAACAGCCTCTTGTATTTGCGTTAGGCTTTTAGTGGCTAGTAGGGGTTCATCATCATTAGGTAAGTTATGCTTTCATGTGTTGGGACGATGTTGTCTTCGTTTATGTTTATAAGCAAACCCCACTTTGGATTGCGTACTCCAATCTTCATTGTCAAATAATTCGTTGGCAATGAATTGCCTCACTAGATGTGGCATTATCATAGTCTTGTAGGAGAGGCATGATTGTGAAACTGTGTGTGAATTTGTATGTGACTTTTTATAATTATTTCTTCTTAAAAGATATATCGTTAATTCCTATAGAGTGACCTTGTATGATATAACTAATCTAGATAACTAGCACCATCCCTGGCAATGGCGCCAATGATGAGTGACAATGTACCCCTACACTCAACCATACGAATATGAGTGTTTCACACATCATCTAATCGAATTCCGTAGATGGGCTAGTTGTGGTATCTAGAAAGTTACTAGTAGGTAGCAATTCGTTGTCTTCCCATTTGGACTAGTGTTAACTTTGTCACATATGGTTTAGTCCAGAGTGAGGTGTATGATGTGTTCCTATGCTAATGCTACTCCTAAAGATAATGGAAGATAATATTAACTAAGCTAAGAGAGAAAGGGTGAGAGAGAATCCAAGCTAGCCTAAGTGCGATGAGTATCCATTCCTCAATCATCCATACACACCTTGGACCTGATGCACGACTACCACTGGGATTACCAAGCGTAGATCCTAGGTACGCTACTGGGGTACCAAGTAGTCACACTTAAATGCTCGTGATCAAGTCGTACTCATTCCGCGTTTAACAGGAGTTTAGGGTGAGAAGAGATATTAACTAAGGAAGTAGTAAATAACAATTAAATAAATAATTAAGCTAAGTGAATGTTGCAATGATGAAGTAATCTCGATCTTTATTTTTGATCATGTGCATGTACAAGTATGTCACACTTGAATAAGGATGTCGTACAATTACAATCACCACACTGTGGGCATACACTGGGAGAGAAGGGTTGAGAGAAATCTAAACTTAAAAACTTATAATAAAATCTAAGAACTAATGCCCAAAACCAAGTGTGCTGCCTTTTATTTATAGGCTCACACTAGAACCGTGATATCGCATATGCAATATCGTGGCCCCGATAATTGGGCCTGACAGACCATGTATCTTATATCAAGGCTTCGATAACTGGGCTTCGATAACTAGCCATGGTGGACCATGACTCATCAGTAGCTAACTAAATTCCACAGCAATAGTTCCAATGATGAGTAGTGAGAAGTCCCTACATCCATCCATACAAATCACTAGCATTCATTAAGCAATCTAGTCAAATTTCATAGACTTTAGCTTTCTAAGTACACTGTGTCTAGGAATTGAATATCAAGGATGTGATCACTTTCTTCCTACTTTCACTTGTGAAATGCAAAGGTATGATTAAGTTTCACTAAGGCACATGATTTTTATCATTTTGTCTTTTTTTTTCTAAATTTTCCTAAGTGCTAGAAATAAAGTAAATTTAATATTTAATTAATATAATTAATCTAATAGCTAACTAACACATAACTAATCCTATCATAAGCATCCATTCCCACTTTCTGTACACATCCTAAACACATCGTAATGCTACTGGGCTACTAAGCATTAGGTGCTACTAGGATTACCAAGTGTAACGTATGCTCGAAATGGTCATACTTATGTTCACTATTTAATCCATATTAATTACTTAATTAAAATTTATTAAAATAAAGTGCATAAATAATAAATGCATAATGGAAACATTAATCTATTCCAAGTGCTATAAGGTTTGATAAAAAAAGCTCATCTTTATTGTCATTCACACTGAGGTGCTTAGGTACATCAGTGCTTGAATAAAGATCTGTACACTTCTTTGACTCCTATTGTAGGTACTTAGAAAATATTCTAAGTCTGAGAAAATAAACTACAAGATCTTCGCTACACTAATGGAAGAATTTTTTGGATTGTGCACCCAAGTGCTATATTTATAGGCAAGCATTCATCCTGAAATATTAGATATCTAATAATGTAGCATGGGCTATCTATTGGCGACAATTTGGGATGCGACCACCAATGAGTGTCCTCGAACAGGATTTAGGTGCTTGCTGGTCTTTGGCAACACCAAGGCCTAGATACCTCCAAATAGACTTAGTAGTTAATGTGAGTATGTGTGTGTACTATTGCGGTGTGCGGTTGTGAAAAATGAAATGATTGCATTGTGTGTAAACTACAAATGACTTATCTTAAAGAGATTCAGCCAACTTTTCNGAAAACTAGAAATAGAGTGAGATTCAATGGAAATTAGAGATAAGAGAAAAAGAAAGCATATTTGTGTAAAGATCTCAAATATTTAAACAAGGTAAAATGATACGAGTAAACACTTCGCAATAAAGGTATCCCCAAATTCAATAACTACGAATTGTTCAAACTTCCAAGGCCCAAATAAGCAATTTCTTCAAGACAATCCTATTATGCTACCAAAAAAAATGCTGCATAAACTATCATGTACGAGACTCCGTTTTGGCTAGATAATGGATGTCAACAATTGCATTCAACAGAACCTTCAAAAGACTTGATAATTTTTTCTGATTGAAATACCACGGAGATTCACTTTAAAGATAAAAGAAAGCTATTCTGGTCCCATCAAAAGACCAAAGATTTTCTGAACCCTCTTTACTATTGAATCGTTCAACGACTTGACTACAAGCAGAGGCTCTCTTACAACAATCCCAATAGCAGTTCTTATACATTGCACAATAATCAAATTCATTACTAAAATTCTCTTAAGGCTTTCAAACACAACCGCTTCTATGGCAAAATTTTAATAGAAATTTTCAATTATGCAACAAGAACAATAAGAGCAATCTAAAAATCCCAAAATTACTTGCCAAGGATGATACAATCTAAACCACTAGCTAAACAATTTAAACAAAATAAAACAATAAAACATAACTCATAGGACTATGACAAAGAGGCTGAAATCTTTTCTTTAGCAAGCCATCTTACAAGTAATCTTTCACAATGTGTAACCCCAAGTGTGGTCAAATGTGTGATGTTTTTCTTCTTACCCCTAAAGCCTTTTTATAGGGTTCAAAAGGCAGTTACATATTTCAAAATATCTTAGCTAACTTTTCTCCTAAGTAAGGAAGTTATAACTTGCCCAACAAGTTAGGAGATTACTTGTCCAACAAGTTAGGTAAGTTACAAAAAATTTGGGTGGTTCTAACCACCCAAAGAGATAAAAAAGCTGCAGCTGACAAGTGTCCCATTTAGTTGACAAGTGGCCTATTTAGTTGCCAAGTGCTCATCATGGAGACAAAAAAGTTGTAGTTGACAAGTGGCCTTGGCAGTGGTTATAAACATCATGGGATTAAGGCTAGGAAGTTATAACTTCCACAAAAAGTTACCACTATAGAAAATAAAAGCTATGATGGCCAAGTGTCCTATTGGATAACTATCCAATATAACTCCTTAGCATAGGCAAATTTTTAGATCAATATTAATACTCACTTGGTATATGTACAGTAGCATAATAACAATTAAATTACTTATATCAAAACCCAAAGTTAATTAAAATAAATGTTGTATTCTGCAACTAGAGCCTCAATGTAGTTGTGAATGTGTGGTTAATGATGCCACTGGCCATGACGATGAGGTGTTCCGGGTTTGATATGGAAGTTACTATTGATGTTAACATGTAGCATTCTCAGCATTCTAGGGATCCTCCAGGCACAATTTGAGTTCAGCGGTGCGTTTGGCGGAGGCAAATCTCACAGTAGGGGCTCTGGTCATGCCGTCCCTGAGCACAACACTAGTGGCACCGCCAAATAGATGAATGGCCTTACATCCTCTATTAACAGAGGCAACAAGGTAGCCCTCAGTGGTAGCCATGGGAACCATATACTTGAATCCATCAACCAGTAGAGGCCCTGCAATTCCCATAGGAATCTGCACATATCCCACTAGCATTTCATAGCGTTGCCCTTGAATACTATCATAATCAAACCCTTCAATGGGCAGCCCTTCCAAAGATCTCTGGGTCACCATTTGCATAGCTCTGTGCTTCAAAAACATGGCCCTCCTACTATTCATTTCGGCACTCTGAGAAAGTCACCTGCCGGTGCGTCGCATTCTCGATTCTCTTCATCTGCATCTTTTCACACATGGTTCTTGCTTGCTTGCTTTCTTGTCGGATGCTAGCGGATCAGCTTGAAGATGTCTGATCGCCAATGATTAAGTCCAATTTGCACTGTAAATAGGCACCTGATGGAGAAATTTTTGCAGAATGCAGATGCTCAAGCTCTACGCTGTTCCACTAATGGAAAGTAAGTGAAAAGTCACGGACAAGCCATAGAGGCCAACTCTCAAGCGTGTTAGCTAACCGCATTACATGCCATCATGCCTGGCCATGCCTCAATTGCCATCATCTCCACATATGCCCATCATGAATAATGCCTTATGATCATGCATAAATATAACCACCATCGCATGGTAGGGTTAGATTAAAAATAGAAAGACAATTGTAAAATCGATGAGCAATTCCTCTTCTACTATTTGAACAAGTTTTGTGCTTGTCTTGTGTTGGGTTTCTCTTGTATGATAGAGTGGTTTACTTGTATGAAGCTATGCGAAACAGTAGATAGATTTTCTACCTGCCCTGCCTATTACATGTGGCTATAGAATCCAGTGACCTATTTTTTTGAAAGACTACATAAACAACCAATCTTTTTTAAAACCTATTCTTTTTTTTGCAGTTGTTTTACAAATTGCCTTTTGCCAGTATCTCTACTTTTTCTGTTCCATGAAATGGCTAAAATGTGCCAACACTATGATATCGAGGCTCTGATACTAGAGCTCTGATATCATAGCTTATGAAAAAAATATAATTTATCATTTTTATTCATGAATTTTAAAATCATATATTGATATATACCATAAGATGTTGAGACTTATGATTGGGAAGTTTACATAATCAAGGGATATTGCAAAATCTATGTCAATAGATATATGGGAAATTATAAAGCCCTTAGGGTTTTAGAATCTTTATGGACATCAATACTTTGATACCCTAAGATATCATATATTGAAGTATGTTAATTCTTTGATTCCAATTGATTTGACAAAAGAGTTTGACTTCAATTAATTAACTATGATATTAATTTAATTAATAAAGTTTTATTGGAAAATATACATTAATATTAAAGTTCATTAACTAAATTGATGAAGTGCAATAATATAAAATTGTCTTTGAGATCCTTGCATCTAAACAACATGAATGTCATATAGTTTGATATGAAACTATACAATGATATCAATCTATATCAACTAAATCAATTAACTATGATAATATAAAAAAAATTTGGAAACCCTCTTGTTTGAATAGTTTGGATACAGCAAAGTTCAATATAAATGATACAATGATTTTGATTTTGATAGATCTAGTGATGAGAATTGATATGATGAATTATATACAAAAACTAAATTAATAATTGTTGCTACTGCAATAGTAATTAATCCTTTATTTTCAAAATATCTCAATTTTGCAATGAGGATCAATATGTGTAAAAGTAAAAAATAATATAAATTAAGAATAAGATGGTGGCCTAATTTATAAAACCTACTAACTTGATGATCCAATCATTTACAAACCCTATTTGAAAGTCTCTCATGATAACTGCACTATCATGCTAGGTTTCTAGCCACTCTATTTCTTTGATGCCAATAGATAGTACTAGACCTTCCACCTTGGAGCAAGGTAGGAACACATCCATGCAAGCCTATCCACCTCTAGAACACTAGCTAAGCCTTACCCTTGATGGAAATAGACATTGCATTGTCATTTGGTGAGGAAGGATGATCCTTGCTTTTACCTTACAACATCTTTCCCGTGTGTCCAAGGCATATAAAATGTTGAAATCCTTAACCATAGAGTAGTAGGGCATAGAGTAGTAGGGCAAGGTAAGCATGGGTTTCTCAAAAGAAATTACTAATAACTTTTACATGCTTAACCTTCTCATCTTTGTGTAGGTACCAAGAAGAGAGAGATTAAAAATTTTCCCTTTCCATGCTAAGTCTAAGTATATAGAATGGTTTGACCATACTAATGTAGATGTTTGTTAACAAATTGAAGTGCTAGGTTACAGGATGTTCATCAAACCCCCAATCAATTAGTACTACTATGAGGAGATCCAAGAGTTTTGTAGGAATCTAAAGCCTTGCCTCACCAAGATAGAGCCTCTAGAGCAATACCTGGTTTTCTTAGTGAGAAATGCTAGGGTGAAACTCATGGTGGCATAGCTTTAGGGGTTGTTCTGTGTACTTGCAAGAGGAGAGGACATCTACAATTCAAAGATAAGAATAAAGGAGAAGTATAAGCTCTTTCATTAATTCATTGGTGAGTCATATTACAAAAGGATCTAATCCCAAAGATTCCATTTCATCAATATGCATCTAGAACATAAGGTGATAGCAGGGATGATTTTGATGAATGTCCTACCATCAATCCATACTACCTATGTCCTTAGCCCAACCATTTGGCTGATGAAGGAACTGAAGTATGGATAGAAGAAAATGTAATTAAATGATTTTTTTTTTAGTTTGGGACACTATTTCTTGAGATGAAAGTGAAATATAAGTTTTTATTTCTTTAGTATCATTTTAGGCTTATGCTTGATAGCGATTATAACATTTTTCGGATTTTATTTACCATGATATTGAATTACTAATATTGTTTGCTAGACATTGAATGTAATAAATGTAGCATAATTATCTACATATTTCAACATATGTATTAAATATATCTTTTTCCTTTATTGACTAGGGACTGGCCAAAGGCTAGTACAAGGTTGTAATGAACCCCCTAATTGTCTTTCAATTTTGATGAAATTGGTTTAAATTTTTTTTGTTATGTGATCTTATCAACATACATAAATTTCCATAGTGGTACATGATAAGTATTAATCATATTTTTAGAAGTTATGCTTCACAGGATATAGTGATTACAAGTAGCATCAATAAGATAATAATTCATACAGAACCTTCGATGGACTTTGATGCATGGGATATTAATATTCATTACAAGGATTAGTAGAGATCGACCTAAATCGTATCAATACCTACAACAACTATGATAAGGATCTATATCAATAGAATAAAGGTGATCTAGAGCCTTCAGTAGAATAGATATATTAATCTAGACCACAGTTGCGATATGCATCAAAGAGAAAAGAATTAGAAACTTATCATGGCCACTATGTAGATTGATAAGTCAAGATTGCTCCAACAGTGATACTGATTTGCATCAATTCCCATAATGTCAATTGATATGTCCATATAACTATTGTTTCTAAATTAAGTTTCCATCCCTTCAAGTATAAAAGGGATCTCCTTAATAAGAAAAAGGAGAACAACTCATACCCCAAGAGAACCCAAGTTAGTTTGAAGTAAATTTTCCATTTTTCAAGAAGTGTCAAGGAGCTAGTTCAACATTGTGGTAGGTTGTTCAAATTGCTACACTATGAAGACAACAAGGAAGAATCATAGTGTTGGCACATTTGGCCATTCCATGGAATAGTTAAAATATTTTATTCAAAATTGGAGGAATCTATGGTTGTAAGTAAATTACAGCTTTAGTGTTGAAGGTTGATGGGTTTTTTTTTTTAAGATTGTTTCACTAGTAAAAAAAATTTTGATGTTGAAGCCTTTTGGGTACAAGATGAAAGTGCCGGATTATTCCCTTGTCAAAGATCAGAGGATAGTAAAATCAGTAAGGAATGGAGTATATTATTTATGTGGAAGGCACAAAGTTGCAGGTCCCGGTTGTTAAATTCGGTCGTATCCTTAAGACAACATTTGAAATTTCATGTAAAACAGGAATTAAACAAAAATCAGCAACGCCTCGAATGTTTTGAAAAATTATGCAGCATCAATGAAGGGAAAAGAAGACTGCGGTGTTACTGGAAAATACATGGCCACCGTAAAATCACGGCCAAGCCAACAAACATCTCCACAACCGTCGCTCTACACCGCCGTAGCCGTTGACGTTGCTGATTTGCTAGTTCAAAACAAGAACAAAACGTTGAAGGCGATCTCAAGGTGCGCAGAAACCCCATACAAACTGTCGTGCGACATTCAGCATGGCACATGAAACATCTAACGCAGGATATGTTGTTACGATTTCGGTGGTGCGGCTGCAACGATTCTGAAGGTTTCTGCAGGCGGTTTCGGTAGATTCAGATCCATAAAACGTTAGGCCTTGGTTCTACAATCAATGGCAATGGCGGTAAAGATTCAAGGGAAAATTTTCAAACAAAAACGTAGGAAGCCCTAAGTCAATTTGGGGGCAAAATGAAAAATCTCTGGTAACCGAAACCCTCTATTTAAAATAGTATGTTCAGCACAACGTTATCCAAAAAAACCCCTTTCTTCTCCAACACGCGATGGTAGAGTCAGATTGCAGTTGCAGAACCTTCCCCCGCGGTGATTGCCGGTTACGATTTTGCAGGGCCTTATTGTGCGGAGGCAGTTTGAATCTGCGATTTTGGATGATGCTGCATTTTGAATCTTGCTTCAAACATGTATCGGTTCTTGCAGGTTCTAGGCAGAAATAAGAGAAAGATCGTTGCCCTGGAACTGTGATGAAACCTCCACGCGATTTACAGGGAAGACAAGAAGAATCGTTTCGCCGCTTTTACCAGAAATTATTCAATTACTTCTGCCGCTTAAAATGGAATATAAATTAACCAATAATATATATATGTAGATATATATATATATCCATAACATGAAGTACTCATTATATGAAGCCTTGATTTAGAGACTTGCCTTCAATTATCCCAAGTCATAACAAATATTATTTTAAAACATATAAATTACTACCCATTATAAATTTGCAATATTAATTATCCCATTTAAATGTTACATTACATTAATGTTAGCATAAAATTCTCCTAATTTTATGCATAACTTCCTAACTCCCTAACTACATAACTTTCTCCTAGCTTGTTGGACAAGCAATTTTCTAATTGGTTAGTCAAGTTACTTGGGAGAGAAGTTAGGTGAGATATTTTTAAAAATGTAACTTCCCTACCTACCTTGGAATCCTATAAAAAGGCTTCAAGGGGGAGAGAAGAGGAGGGATCATGACTTAACATATCATCACTTCTCACACTTGGAAGACTTTTGGGAGACGACTTGTCATCTCATTTTAAGAAGGCTACAAGTTAGCATTTGGGCTCTCACTTGGAGACATTTTTGAGTCTTGGGAGAAGAGCTTTGTAAAGAGGAAGTTGTGACGATTACTTGCAAGATGGCTTGCTAGAGTAAAGATTTCAGCCTCTTTGTCATGGTCCTGTGAGTTATGCACTTCATTTTTTGTTTTGTTTAAATTGTTTAGCTAGCAGTTTAGATAGTATCATCCTTGGCAAGTAATTTTGGGATTTTTAGATTGCTCTTACTGTTCTTGTTGCCCGATTGAAATTTCTATTAAAATTTTGTCATAGAAACGCTTGTGTTTAAAAGCCTTAAGAGCATTTTAGTAGTAAATTTCATTATTGTGCAATGTGTGGGAACTGCTATTGGGATTGTTGTAAGAGAGCCTCTGTTTGTAGTCACGTCGTTGAACAATGCAGTAGTCAAGAGGGTTCAGAAAATCTTTGGTATTTTGATGGGACCTGAATAGCTTCTTTTTATCTTTAAAGTGAATTCCCGTGGTATTTCAATTAGAAATTTTCAAGTCTTTTAAAGGTTCTATTTGAATGCAATCGTTGACATCTATTATCTAGTCAAAATGGAGTCTCGTACGTGGTAGTTTACGCAACAATTTTTGGTAGCATAGTAGGATTGTCTTGAAGAAATTTCTTGTTTGAGCCTTAGAACTTTGATCAATTCATAGATATTGAATTTGGGATAGCTT
>MNCI01024571.1:99055-111905 GCA_015680685.1 Gnetum montanum | reverse complement strand
TCAGCTTCTGAATTTATACAAAGATATAGTGAAAAGACTAATAAAGATAGAAGTTTCATGACTTTACTTATTAAAAGGGAAGCTGAAATAGATAAAGCAAGGGATAACTTGTTACGGAATACCTCANTCTTGTGGAGCTCCAAAGGAATGCCCTTTTATGGCTTGGCTATCTGATGAATTTCTTTTCTCACTTGGGGTTTGGATATAGAATCCAATGTTTGGGGGTGATATCAAGATTGCTCGAAAGAAGAAGAGCCACCAACTTATGAAGAGTCATCATGGGGATGGGGAGAAGCTTTTACCTCTCAAGAGGAAAATGAAGGAGTCAATGGAGAAGAACAAAAGAGCTCTTCCCAAAAAGAAAATGAGGAAAACGTTGAAAAGGAAGCTCCAGTAGATCAAGGTGAGAGCTCCACCAAGCAAGAGAACAACAAGACCGCCTTCATCACAACAGAAATCTCTTATGAAACGGTGAAAGAGATGAGGATTCCCACTAAAGTAACCCTCACAATCCAGTTTCCATCCCAAGAATAGTCCATTGAAGGACTTGATAATGTATAGTTGTTATATACAGTTTGATTTTCTCCTAGGAATGAGGTTTTTGTCCCATCTCACCTTATGTTAAATGGGAATTTTCCTCAAAAAATATTTCTTCTTGAATGTAAAAATTCAATGAAAATTTCAAGATGTTTTAGTTTGGGAATGAGGCTGCATAAGTTTATTTAAGTTTTTAAGGGGGCAGAAATGTTGGCACATTTGGCCATTCCATGGAATAGTTAAAATATTTTATTCAAAATTGGAGGAATCTATGGTTGTAAGTAAATTACAGCTTCNGAGATATTTTTAAAAATGTAACTTCCCTACCTACCTTGGAATCCTATAAAAAGGCTTCAAGGGGGAGAGAAGAGGAGGGATCATGACTTAACATATCATCACTTCTCACATCACTTGGAAGAGTTTTGGGAGAAGACTTGTCATCTCATTTTGAGAAGGCTACAAGTTAGCATTTGGGCTCTCACTTGGAGACATTTTTAAGTCTTGGGAGAAGAGCTTTGTAAAGAGNTGCAGCATCAGTGAAGGAAAAAGAAGACTGCGGTGTTACTGGAAAATACATGGCCACCGTAAAATCATGGTCAAGCCAACAAACATCACCACAGCCGTCGCTCTACACCGCCGTAGCCGTTGACATTGTTGATTTGCTGGTTCAAAACAAGAACAAAACGTTGAAGGTGATCTCAAGGTGCACAGAAACCCCATACAGATTGCCGCGTAACATTCAGCCTGGCACATGAAACATCTAACGCAGGATATGTTGTTACAATTTCGGTGGTGCGGCTGCAACGATTCTGAAGGTTTCTGCAGGTGGTTTCGGCAGATGCAGATCCATAAAGTGTTAGGCCTTGGTTCTACAATCAATGGCAATGGCAGTAAAGATTCAAGGGAAAATTTTCAAACAAAAACGCAGGAAGCCCTAAGTCAATTTGGGGGCAAAACAAAAAATCTCTGGTAACCGAAACCCTCTATTTAAAACAGTATGTTCAGCACAACGTTATCCAAAAAAACCCCTTTCTTCTCCAACACGTGACGACAGAGTCAGATTGCACTTCCAAAACCTTCCCCCGCGGTGATCGTCGGTTACTATTTTGCAGGGCCTTATTGTGCAGAGGCAGTTTGAATCTGCGGTTTTGGATAATGCTGCATTTTGAATCTTGCTTCAAACATGTGTCAGTTCTTGCAGGTTCTGGGCAGAAATAAGAGAAAGATCATTGCCCTGGAACTGTGATGAAACCTCCACGCGATTTACAGGGAAGACAAGAAGAATCGTTTCGCCGCTTTTACCAGAAATTATTCAATTACTTCTGCCGCTTAAAATGGAATATAAATTAACCAATAATATATATATGTAGATATATATATATATCCATAACATGAAGTACTCATTATATGAAGCCTTGATTTAGAGACTTGCCTTCAATTATCCCAAGTCATAACAAATATTATTTTAAAACATATAAATTACTACCCATTATAAATTTGCAATATTAATTATCCCATTTAAATGTTACATTACATTAATGTTAGCATAAAATTCTCCTAATTTTATGCATAACTTCCTAACTCCCTAACTACATAACTTTCTCCTAGCTTGTTGGACAAGCAATTTTCTAATTGGTTAGTCAAGTTACTTGGGAGAGAAGTTAGGTGAGATATTTTTAAAAATGTAACTTCCCTACCTACCTTGGAATCCTATAAAAAGGCTTCAAGGGGGGGAGGAGAGGAGGGATCATGACTTAACATATCATCACTTCTCACACTTGGAAGACTTTTGGGAGACGACTTGTCATCTCATTTTAAGAAGGCTACAAGTTAGCATTTGGGCTCTCACTTGGAGACATTTTGAAGTCTTGGGAGAAGAGCTTTGTAAAGAGGAAGTTGTGACGATTACTTGCAAGATGGCTTGCTAGAGTAAAGATTTCAGCCTCTTTGTCATGGTCCTGTGAGTTATGCATTTCATTTTTTGTTTTGTTTAAATTGTTTAGCTAGTGGTTTAGATAGTATCATCCTTGGCAAGTAATTTTGGGATTTTTAGATTGCTCTTACTGTTCTTGTTGCCCGATAGAAATTTCTATTAAAATTTTTCCATAGAAGCGCTTGTGTTTAAAAGCCTTAAGAGCATTTTAGTAGTAAATTTCGTTATTGTGCAACGTGTGGGAACTGCTATTGGGATTGTTGTAAGAGAGCCTCTGTTTGTAGTCACGCCGTTGAACAATTCAGTAGTCGAGAGGGTTCAGAAAATCTTTGGTATTTTGATGGGACCAGAATAGCTTCTTTTTATCTTTAAAGTGAATTCCCGTGGTATTTCAATCAGAAATTGTCAAGTCTTTTAAAGGTTCTGTTTGAATGCAATCGTTGACATCTATTATCTAGTCAAAATGGAGTCTCGTACGTGGTAGTTTACGCAGCAATTTTTGGTAGCATAGTAGGATTGTCTTGAAGATATTGCTTGTTTGAGCCTTGGAAGTTTGAACAATTCGTAGATATTGAATTTGGGATAGCTTTATTGCGAAGTGTTTACTCGTGTCATTTTACCTTGTTTAAATATTTGAGGTCTACACAAATCTGCTTTCTTTTCTTTTCTGCTTATTTCCATCGAATCTTGCTCTATTTCTAGTTTTCTTGTGGAACTATCTCTTTCTCTGGGGAAAATTAGGAGTAGATTGCGGAGTTGTGCTCAAATGTTTTTGCAAAATTTTATTTGTTACAAGTAGGTATTATAAGGACCGCGTAGACTAGGCAGTTGAACAAAATAGGAAATTTTCAAGAACTCACAGTACTTGGCAAAGTTGGCTGAATCTCTTTAAAGTAAGTCATTTGTAGTTTACACACAACGCAATCGTTACATTTCTCACAATCACACGCCGCAACAGCACACACACATACTCACATTAACTACTGAGTTTATTTGGAGGTATCTGGGCCTTGGTGTTGCCAGAGACCAGCAGGCACCTAAATCCTGTTCGAGGACACTCGTTGGCGGTCGCGTCCCAAACGGTCGCCAACACATAGATTGGGTGATATCTTCCTTATGCTTCTTTAAAATTATATTTTGTATTTAATGGCTTCAAATTTGATTTAATCATTTAATGCCATTCTTGAACTTAAGTTAGAAGTTAGGATGAGAGTTTGTGATTTATTTTATGAGTGACAATCGTAAGGGTGGGATTTAATTCAAATTTAACTTAATTATTTATTTGTCTTGATGATTTTTTTAACTTTCAACCATTCCTCCATCAATATAACTCATAAGTTAGTCATAGATAAGGTAACATTACTACAATGAAGGTAATCTAGCACTAAATTTTGGCTAGCTTATTGCACATAATTTTTTTTCTTTTATTGTTAATATAGAAACCACAAAAATTGATTATAAGTACATCCCAAGATATAGAAAATATGATTTTTTAGAAGAATTATTAAAATTTATAACAATGCCCCAAGTGTAACCTAAACTAGTAACCTTTTTCTTGCAAATCATTTTTAGATAATGACCTAACATAAAAAATTAATTTTTCTTAATTTACCATATCCTAAGTAAAAATAAGTGGTATTATTCTTTACTATCAAATGAGTTTATAGATACTAGAGAAAAGACCTAAAACATTATTCACTTCCTCTCCTTACTATCTCTAGAGTTTTAGAAGATCTTAAAAAATGAAATTTTTACATATATTTCTAAAAAATGTAAGTGTTAAAACCTCATATTTTTTAAACAATATTTATTTCTAAGAAAATGTAAGAGGTTTTATAAACACCCCTTATTAAGCATCGTCTACGTGTTTTGATGTTGTGACTGGAATGTCATAGCTACAATGTCACATCTATGATGTCATAGGTTTTTTATGATATCATAGATAAAATGTATTTAGAGGAGATAAAATCTATAAATATCCATCACTTAGTATATTAAATGCACCATTATATTAATAGCCATAGTAAAACTCTCTTCATTTTCATTGTAAAACTTAGAATAGTCAATGAACGCCCATAACATGGTTTGAAGTGATTGTGTAGAATTGTTTTTCAAGTGCAATGTACCTGAAGATATTTCATGAATAAAAATAAAGATTGAGATTCCTTCACTCCATTGTAGCACTCTAACTTAGCATAAGATAACATTTAATGTAACTTATTGCAAATGCAATTTATCTTAATGTTTATTTTTTGTGATATTAAATAATAATTTATAATTCAATGCATGATAGTTATGACTACATGAGTATAACCAACTTTGAGCATAAATACATTAACATCTAGTAATCCTAGTAATATATCACTTGGTATGCTCGTAGCAAACACTTGATAACCTAGAAATTTTAGCATATTTTCATGATATGTACAATAAGTTGGGAAAAATTCTCAATATGAAGACTAGACTAAATTTGATCCTTTCATTTAGGATAGACAATTTAGATTTTTAATATTTTAATATTTCAATAATAATATTTTAGACATGATCACCTAAAACATTGATATCATACCTCTCAATCATGAACTAGCTCACATAAGTGTGATTAAGAAGATAATGATCAATAATTTATTATTTAAAAATATAAATATCTATGCTAGTCTAGTTCATAGAATTTAAATAGGTTGCACATTAATATTTATGATCTGTATGATTGAGTGTAGGATCTACTTTGCCACTCATCTTTAACATTGATGTTGAGGACTTGTCCTAGTGACTTAGATAGTTAAAATCATCTAGGATAACTATTAGAGTCTTAATGATTTATCACATATAAAAAAATTATTTTACTCAAGAACACTAAAGTAATTAAAAGATATCTTCTTTTTGTAAGGTTAATTTTCCACCTATTGATGAGTATACAAGTGGAAGTGAGAGGATAGTAAAGAATAAGGATAATATCCCCAAGCAACTTAAAGGGGTATACTGATATTCAAATCTCTATGATCCAAATTGCACTTTTATTCTCCACTAGGAAAATCATTTATAATGGAGGAAAATGGAGGGTAATATTGTATTATCATCTAACTATTCAATCCCATTAATGCTCATGTAAACCTTAATGAAAGTGGAACTTGAAGTGGCTACTAGTGAATATAAAGTGGTTGTTGAAATGTCCAATTATAGAAGCATAATTTCATGGATGCATGCCATGAAGATGTGAAGGGAAACGGAGATACCATTCTAATGTTAGAATCTAAGAAGAAGAATACTAATTATCAAATGAACAAATCTAATTATTCTAATCCTCCAATCCTTGCTACAAATGACATGAAAAATCCATAGTTATTGCAATCTTGGTCAGTAACTAAGGAAAAGAAGGACAAGAACTAACACAAGAAGAACCTCTAAGCTTAGTTCTTCTAAGAGGTCAAGCTAAGATGAACAAAGAAGTTATGAAAAGAGAGAAAGTGTGAACAACTCTTCTAGTTATTCATCTTCCTCATCCCCATCATCCTTCAACTTTGAAGAGAATGAATATGATCAAGAAAGAAGAGGTAATAGCAAACAATCTGGTAGAGATCATCAAAGAGACCATCGTGGGGATTGAAAAAGAGATGGTGGATATGATTGAGAAACATGATACTAACATAAATCAAGGCATATTAGGCAAAATCAAAGGAGATATGGTCATGATAAGGATCGTGAGGATAGAGATGATTATGATGAATCCTTGCTTACTACTCACATCATGATTAAAATAAGGAAGTAGTCTACATTTCTACTAGACATTAGAGGGATAGCCAAATCAAATGGCTAGACATGAATAATATCTCAAAATTTGAGCAATGCTATCATGCTAATTTGTAGCATCATCTATAAGCCTTTCATGATGGCTATGCCTTTTAAAATGTAGATAATGAATGGAAAAGACTAAAATTATTCCCTATGATACTCATCAAGGTAGTGGAAAGCTAGTATGAATTCTTCAAACTAAAATCAATCAAATGCTAGAATAAGATATTAAAAATATTTAATGAAAAATATCATATGTAGTTTAAAGTGTCTAATCTAATGAAGTAAATTTGTAAATGAATGAACAAAAATCATGAGTCCCTTTATGTAGTCCTTGATAGATATTACTCATTATTATACATATGCTTAGGTTATGTCTTATCTTAGAGGAAATAGCTATGCCATATCATACATGGACATAGTAATAAGATAAGGAGAACTCTTAGGATCTATGCTGAAGGAAGATTTTTAGAGATAAGAGCTCATCATATATAGAGGTTAATTCATTAGATATAAAAGAAGAAATAAGAAATAAAGAAAAGAGAGAGTGTTGAAGAGTATAACAGAGACTCCTCCTCCTACAAAAAGAAGGTTTGTCTCTATGAACTAGAAGAGGAAGGACTATTAGAATAATTGGTTTAGAGGAAGACCTTAATAATTCACAGGTTAATAACTAAAATTGCAACTAATGTTGATAAAATATAGAACTTAATTAATGAAAAATTTCAAACTGCATTGAAAATTATGGAGGAAAAATTAGATCAAGATAGAGCTAAAGATGAGCATAGAAGGAAGAAACAAGATGAAGAGAATGACTACTACCAATGCAATAAAAAAGTAGCTATAGTGGAGGAGGTTGCATACTCTAATTTAGATGATGAAGGATGTGAAATTTATTAATATGGATGTCCCAAGTAATGTTTCTAGTTTTTTCATACTTTTATAATTTTAGGATTATGCCTTAAGCCCAAAATTCACCAAAAGATAAGCATCCAAGAGGTTGCCTTATCTTCAGGGTAACTACATGCAGCCCTATCATTAACAATAGTATTATCTAGATGGGACATGTCAAGCTCAAGAATATTATTAGTAAAAACATAATTCATAGTCATGTGGAAAGTCACCACCAAGGTACCAATATCCTTACAAGTAGCCTACTCTTTATGGATACTATATTTAGTAGCTTGTGTCCCTAGGTGGCTCCACCACCCATGTCTCTGCTCATCACTACTATCCTTCTAAGTATTATATACTTGTCACTACGTGAGCCAAATCTCTCTCCTATACTTCTTATCCTTGCCAAGACTCTCAACCATATGCTCCTAATCCATTATCATCTACTTCATATATACAAGGTAAAATACATCCATAGCCACAACAACAGAATACTACAAGAGCTATAAACATGTAAGTGTGCTACAACGTAAGTGGTTTTAAGTACAAGCCTTGGAAATATCCATTCTTTAGACTTGCCACTCCATCCAAACTAGCATAAGAATCCATGGATATGGATGCCATACCTACACTTCTCCTAGATACATTCCTAGTGACCTTCAAATTAGATCACATTCAATGTATAAACTATCATGTTAACCCATGCTAAAATTGATTGGATTAAGTTAGGTAATCTTTCTAAAAAGTGAACCAATTGAGGAAGCCCCCTTATTGACCTATACATCATAAGAAATACCCCTTGTAATGCTCTACTAGATTTGGATTTTCAAGTTAACTTAATCCCATAAGAAATGTATAAAACCTAGAAATTGCCTTCTTTAAAGAAATGTAACTTTAAGTTATATCTTGTGGATAGTCTATCACTATTGCTTAGAGATTAGTTAAAGAAATCGTGACCACAATTGTGGGTGTTCATACCCTACTAATTTTCTCATGATCTATGTTGATATAATAGGGTGTTTTTCATCATCATGGGAAGGGCTTGACTATGTACAATTGATTCTAAGCTTAGGATTGTATACTTATTCCTAGAAATTTTTAAGAAAAATAATCATAAAATTGTGAAAAGAAGTGCATTGAATGCATAGCATATAGTGATAAAGGGTTCAATCACATATAGAAAATTTGGACAATGAAATAGGGAATCATCATATGATGTAAATTATATGAAGAATCAACATGTAGAAGTACTTGTATGCAATGTTAACTAAGTAAGAAGACACCTAGTGGCTAATCACAAATGAAAGCTACAAATCTAGCATGTGAATAAGACATTGAGAAATTTTCATGAGTGTTTATACTAATAATATGGATGAAACGTATTATCTAGGATGCCAACATTTCAATGTAGAAAACCATCAAGAATTAGTGATGAATTGGAGAAAGTTGGAAATTCCTGAAATAATTGAATCAGAAAGCTTAAAACATAACCAAAATCTTTTGAATATGTCTTCTTGAAAAATGGTAAGCTAGTAATTGTAAATGCCTAGCTCACATACAAACAAAAAAAAAGTTACTAGGGTTTATAAACAAATGACCAAAAACTTTTTCTTAGTCATATGATGAAATAACATGAATTCATTCTTGCATATGCAAGTACAGAATGTATCCTAATCCATCCATAAAATTCAAAAGATAGCCATAACAAAGTGATGAGTAGTGGGTAGTCCTTACATCCAACCATACCAATCACAAGCATTTACAAATGATCTAGCTAAATTCTATAGATTTAGTTACCTAAGTTGTTGATATTCCTAAATAGTGACTTGTATAGTTGCAAGTCGTTGTCTTCTCAATACAAACTTATGTTTAATTGTGCATATGGTTAAGTGTGGCCAAGGCAAAAGAAGTTTATTTTTATAATTATTTTATTATATTTTTTCCTAGTTGCTTAAAGGTGAAATGAAGATTTAATAATTGAATTAATTAATTAGCTATTTCACTAGTTATCTATCCTACCTGGAGTATCTATTCCCACTTATTGTACATATCTTGAAATTATATTAGTGTCATTGGATTACCAAGTGTATACTACTAGGTTTGCCAAGTATCCATTGTTGGGATTACCAAGTGTTAATAAATTATGCTGGAAGTGCTCATACTCATGTGCTTATGGTTAAGTGCATTAATTACTTAAGAATATAATGTAAATTGCATGTAAAGTAAAGTGCCAAAATGTAAAAGTAAACTAATCTAAGTGCTACAATGGATGTAAGAAATCTTGATTTTATTATTGTTCATGCCAATGTATCTAGGTATATATGCACTCAAATAAAATTTTGTACAATTTCATAAATCCATGTTGCAAACATTAAGAGGAAAATATTCTAACCTCTAAAGAAGAAACTATAGGAGTTCAACTAAGACAAAACCTGAAGGATACCACTAATGTACGGGGTATGCACATTTATATAGGTCATGACTACATTAGCATCAACATACATGCATCAAATTATCCTAACATGCATTAATGAGGATAGATTGATAGGGTTGTGTTGATAAGCATGCATCGACATAGCTTGTATTATTAACTATTCATCACAAAGGTTGAATAAAAAATTAAAGCAAGTTATTAAAAAATATTGAAAAACTTATAATGACTAGATTTAGCTACCTTATAGTAGACAATGAGTGAGTAAGCTTACTTGTTATTATACTAAAGAAAAGTGGATAGTAAAGGATTTACATCAACATTCAAAGATCATTTTTTGCTATCATTCATTGATCAAGTGTTGACAATTGTTTTAGTTCATAAGTATTATAGCTTCTTAAATGGTTACATTGGCTATAAACAAATTTAGATAGTCTTAGGAGATCAAGCCAAAACTACATCCACAAGTTCTTGAGGAACTTTTACCTTAAAAAATGTTCTTTGGCTTATGCAATATTTCTATAACATTCTAATACTTAGCCCTTAGTATTTTCTTACAAAAAATAGGAAATTATGTGAAGTTCTTCTTGAATGACATTTTCACCTATGATTTTGATTTTTATTAAGCACTAGTCATCTAGAGTAGATCAAAATAATGTGTGAAAATCAAACTCAAACTCAATTGGCAAAAGAACCATCTAATGCTCTAGGAGGACATTGTTCTTGGACTTTAAGTATAAGCAAAAGGAATAGAGGTGAATCCCAAGAAGATAAGAGTGATATAAGAAATAATACAAAAATCACAAATAATGAAAGGTATTAAATCTTTCCTTAGATACATAGGCTACTACAAGAGACTCATAGAGAACTTTTTCAAAATTACTAAATCACTAGTAAAACTAACAAAAAAGGATTTAGTATTTAAGTAGACCAAAGAATGCGATAATGCATTTAAACTCCTAAAATAGAAGCTTGTGGAGACTCTAATTCTATAATCTCTTGATTGATCCAAGCCATTTCAAATCATCAAAGATGCATCCAACTTTACCTTGGAGGTTATACTTACATAGTTTGATAGCAAAAAAAAGTCCATATTATGCAAGTAAAAGTATCATATGTGCATAGCTTAACTACACCATCACAAAAAATAAATTCATGGTTGTGGTAGATAAATTCAAGCATTATGTACTTAAATATCTAGTTTTGGTACATATTGATCATAATATGATCTAGTTCCTAATGAATAAGCTAGTGATTAGCCTTCATATCATATAAAAAATAGTTTTCATGTAGGATTTTGACATCATAGTGATTAATAGAAAGAGGACAAAGAATGTTGTAGCTAATCACTTATCTTGATTATGATGGAATAATAAGGCTAATAAAGAGTCAGTCTCTAATCAATTTCTTGAAGAACTATTATTTACAAAGAAAATAATGATTATAGTAGAAACAATCATGCCATGGTATGTGGATTATTTCATCTATTTCCTCAAGTAGGAAGTCCTTGCTAAATGGGATAAACATAGGAAACATCAATTCCTACACTAGTTAAAAACTACATGGAGATAGAGTGAAACCTTTATAAAATTTCCACAAATGGCCTAGTGAGTGTTGGCACATTTGGCCATTACATGGAGCAGTTGGAATATTTTGTTCAAAATATTAGCACAATCCCTGGTTGTAAATTTGCAGTTTAGTATTGTGAGTAATGGATATTCTTGGAGAAGCAAGCCTGGTAAATAATCTTGATGTTGAAGCCTTCTTGGAAAGTAAATTAAAATGTCAGGATATTTCCTTGAGTGAAAAACCATCTTCTTCCACAAAAAACCAAACAAAATCAATCAACTGCAGCATAAGGACTGGACTCAACAGATTTAGCCTCCAAAATCAGCATAGCAAAGTGCAGAGGCATATTAACTTGAGTGCCTAAGAGCTCAATATTTGGCTTTCCCATACTCCAACTCCTGATTTTATTTACAACATTATTATTATTATGATTCAAAACGGGGATGTCGAATCGCTCTATTTGTGCAATGGTATCATACATACCGTATCACGAATCTGCCAGTATTCCCAAAAAGCCTGAAATTGATACAACAGCAACCTTGATCGGTAAATATTTTAAAGGAACCAAAATACAATGCTTGGGTTCTGCGTATGTTCCGTTTATGCAACGATTTTACAGATCTTACCAGTACCATTACCCGGCCTCTGTTTCTTGGATGACTTCAAGAAATCACAACAAAATAGTGATGACAACGTCTCGGCCTCTATTCCCCCTGCTGTTGTCGCCGCTTCCGACGTCGTGGCACCACCGGTGATGACTGAGCTGAGCGCCGACGACAACGACGATGCTGCAAAACTTGCACCAGTGAAGACGCGAAATTCAGTAAAGTTTCTATTCTAGATTCGGGCTACTCTGGCTACGGTTCCATGGTGGTTTTAAAAAAAATACGCTGCGTGTTGGCGGAGGACAGAGGCACAACGGCGGAGGATCAGCAGCACCAGCGCGACTCCACAGCCATGGCGGACCAATCGCAGGAGATGGCGGCAGCAGAGCAGTGGCAGCAGATCAACCGCAGCACAAAGGAGGACAAATGGCTAGTGGCAGATGCACAGGCACAGAAAAATCAGCGACGGGCGGATGAGACAGTGGCAACAGAAGAAGACAGAGAGCGGCCGTTGTTGCGCGCGTGGCCAGGGCTTCGGCCGTGGGTAGATCTGGCACGCATTGCCTAGATCAGGCACATCTGGCTGAGGGATAGCCAGATTTGGCCGTAGGATACTGTGCATGGATGCCATCGGAAAGGGCTTATTAGAGTTTAGGCGTCTCAGACACCCGCGAACGGCAGCGAAAAGGACTATGCGTGGGTGGAGTATCAGCAGCAGACGCGGCCACAGGAGGCACAGCACGCGAGTGGAGTTCTAGGGGAGGGCCCTCACCAAGTCACAGGACACAGACGCTATTGTTGAAGCAGTTACATTCAACGATGAAGAAGGCAGCCAATTACAACTAAAGCAAACAAGTACAGTTTTGGTTTGACGACAAAAGGAGACTAATTTTTCAAATACAAATATATAATGACTTAAGAAAGAGGAGAAGGATTTATGGACATTTCCAAATGATAAAATAATAAAATCCTAGCCTTTAACTATGATGTTATCTAGTTGTAACTTCCTAGCCTTAATCTATGATGTTTATAACCACCAAGGCCACTTGTCAATTGCAACCTTTTTATCTCTTTTGTGGTTGAAACCAC